>JUFY01014149.1:0-15040 GCA_001855655.1 Leptopilina clavipes
GTCTTAATGATTGGAAATTTTCAAAATTTTGATTTATGCCAAAAATTTTTTTTTTTAATTTTTCTTGTACAAGAACATGAACATGTTCCTGTACAAGTACTTGTATTAGAACTTGTACAAGATCTTGTACAAGAAAATGTACAAAATCTGGTA
Source organism: Leptopilina clavipes (assembly GCA_001855655.1). Lineage (NCBI taxonomy): Eukaryota > Metazoa > Arthropoda > Insecta > Hymenoptera > Figitidae > Leptopilina > Leptopilina clavipes. The sequence continues at coordinate 154 of JUFY01014149.1, forward strand.
CATTTTTGTACTAGTTTATTTTTATACAGGATCTTGTACAAGATCTGGTACACTGAAAAAAAAATTTATTTGATTCAAATAACCGATTACTTGTCTATTATCAAATAAATATTTATTTGTATCAAATAAACTTTATTTGAGTCAATTAAATGGTATTTGATTCAAATACAGAAATTATTGATTCAATTACAGTTTATTTGGTTCAAATAAAAATTATTTGGTTCAAGTAAATATTTATTTGATAATAGACAAGTAATCGGTTATTTGAATCAAATAAATTTTTTTTTCAGTGTACAAGTTCTTGTACAAGAACTTGTTCGAATTTCTTATGCTGAACTTGTACATTTTCTGGACCAGATCTTGTACAAGTTCTTGTACAAGATGTTGTACAAGATCTTGTACAAGATCTTGTACGGGGATTTTCAGCAGGGAATACAATAATGCTTCCAATGTAACAAGACTTTATATTAGAGCTTTACAGCTTTCAAACTTTTTGTTTGTGTAGCTTCTAGAAATCACTCATTGGTACAAAAAGTTTGCACAAAAGGCTCTCTACTTTTGCCCAAGCAAAATTGCAGAACACCTTTAGAAGTCAATGTACTTATTTCCACAATCTTCCAAGCTAATGTCTATAAGACAGTCTCATCTCAATTTTGAAAGGGGTTATTATTTCTAGAGTTTGCTCTCAGTGATTAAAGTCTAATAATAACAATTATTTCATCTTTATTGCGGAATTCGACCTCCTCTTGATATTGCTAGACAATAGCTTTGCCTTCATTCAAGATACCTTTTAATTACTATTAAGGTTTCATTTTTCATATTTACTATACATCTTTTATAACAAAACCATTTTTCACAGATTCGAAGAATTCAGATTTTAAGGCAACAAAATATATTTTTCCTATATTTGGAAAATAATATTAAGAAAAAAGAACTAAAAAACAATTTGTAACATATTCTGTGAGTGTTGAGGAATTTTTAAATTTATGGATAATAAAATATGATGAAGATATAAAGGAGCGAAGAATCAAAACATTTAATTTAAAAGGAGGAATTCTGTGTTGAAACTAATACTCTGAGTGTTGGTGGATTTTAAAACTGATCTATGATACGAGGACAAATTCTGAAAAATGACTGTAAGCATTCTTGGGAGAATGGAACAGGAAAATATCTTTCCATGAATCCAAACTCGTATCTTGGATTTACGATCGAAGAGAAAGCCGGTTTTGATTACTTGGATAAAAAGGGGGATGGAGTGTGGAGCTATTTCCTAACGGAAGCCGAAATCTCAAGTGTGAATATATCATTTCCATCGTAAGAATCGTGTCACGTACGTGGGGAGGAGAGACGGTCCCTAGTTCACAGAAGGAGCATATAACTTTTGGAATCTCGCTTACGAGAGGGTTAATTACAAAGATCAGCATCTGCTGTCCATATTATTCGCTTTACGTTTTACTTGCACAGCAATCGCGCTGGTATGTAGTGTGGTTGGCCACATCAAACAAACGAGATGCCTTTGAAGATGAAAAGCTCTCCGTCGCACAACAATTTAATCTTCACGGTAATAACGCGCGACTGCCGCGTGGTCGTAATTTGCCAAGACCTCTGAGTTTGTTGAGTTCCCGGACCCAACTTGACCCGGCAAACGAGCTAAAGGATAAATGAGCAAACGAACACATCCTATGGCGTAATTAGCTATGCATAATATTCAACCAAGATGATCGGGACCTAGGGAATTAAGAATCGCTTGATTTTTACATCTTCGATGACTATCCGGGAAAGAGCAAGAGACTCTTGACTCCACTGCGATGGCCCACAACTGAGGAGAAACCATTGACTGTGGTTCCTGCAATGACCGAGACTATACACGAGTATAAGGTTACTAACTTGTCGTGATCGACTCTGGTTTTTCCCTTGTCGAAAGAATCCAGAAACTGGAGTCCTTCGTCGAGGTCAAGTGTCTCTTAACTCGGGAATATAATTATTTTATGTTCCAAGAAACTGTAAGGATGCGCACAAAACAAGTTCATACAATAAAAAAAAAATTTTTCTGTCCATGTCTTTCGCCATTTAGAATATATTTTTCTATTAGATGATAACACGTTTGGCATCACTGCTACCCAAAGCCACATTTGTCATAAGGACGAAAATCGATCAGCGAGATTGACCGACTTTCGGTCTTACGTGGCAAATGCGATTTACTAGTTTTATACTTTGGACAGCAGATCAGGTTTATGCAAAATAGGAGATATTATAAATGCCACAGAAATGAAAATCGATAGTTTATTAGTAGATGCTTAAAAACGAATCGCAAGACAAAAGGTGTTAAGTTATCTGCTGAACGTACAAAAGTTTTAATAAGAATAAGAGTAGAATGAAACCAATCAAAGCGGAATTTTAATAGAAAATGGATTTTCAAGAATGGTCTTTCAACTTTTATCAGTTTTCAAATTTATCGCTGATGGCAAAAGCAGAAGAGCTAAAAATCACACATACATTTTTCCAAATCAGTTAATGCTCATTGGTAATGGGTAATAATTTTAAGAAAAGAACGAATTTTTTTAATTTTTGATAAAGGAAAAATATATTTAAACAATTTTTTAATTTTTAAAATGAAAGAATGGCTTCACTTTCTTCAGATTTTCTTTTGAATTGACGGCCTACATTAGAAAGGCCTTTTAGAAGATAAGATGGTTCATTAGGAGGAAAGTACATTCAGAACCTCGATTCAACTGAAAACCACGTCAGCACAAATGCTGGATAGAACATTTTACTTGAAATGGTTGAAAGGCGAATAATTATTAAACGAATGTGATGCTTTTACAAAACTTGGTTATTTTTAACAACAGTCTATTTTTTTCTAATATTATTTGCTTTTAAATCTTTTATAAAAATAACATATAAAGCGTGAAAATTTAATGTACTTTTGTAAGTATAAAAATATATAGTTTTTGCTTGTTTATGATTTAACTTTAAATTATAATTTACATATTATTAGCATATAAAGCCTGTAAAATGTCGTTTTCGACCTTTGCGCGTAGTTTCCTAAACGATTCAAAGTTTTGCTTTTGTGAGTGAATTAATTAATTCAAATAAATTACGTCGCTTACAAAAGTTCATTTACAAAATGGAGAGAGAAATTGAATATTGTGAAATGAGTATGAGTGGGTATGTGTCCCTTCCGCAGTCATAAATAATGCTTTGTTTGGCGCCATGAAAACACAGATATGCATAAATTTTTGATAAAAGAATCCAGACATCATGGGTCATAATTCACGTTATCGGGAGTCAGTGGAGTGCGACAGTCAGTCAATCAGTGAGGCAAAAAAGTTTTATGTTCTGCATGTGAAAGTATACGTCGATTCTTTATGTTTTCGACTAGCTATACCCGCACTGAACGATTAATAGGATTTTCTAACAATCTGGAAAAAAGTTTGTCTCTTTTATCTTCCTTAGTCTTTTTATGATGAATATTACTGACGGAGCCTTGTTTTCTAAAAAACCTCTTCAAATCAAAGTCATTATTTGAATTGAGTCTTTACATATTAATTCATCAAGATTGGTAACAGATACCTGCGACATTAATATCAATTACAAAGATTTTTAATTCGGTTCACTGTTATTTTATAGGGTAACTAGAAACGTTCTATTATTAAGTTAATTCAGAAGCCATCCAAGGATTTAGAAAACAGTTGAAGCTTCTCGATAAAGTGTTTTGGAGATCTTATTGCCAGTTTCCGGAGAAGAGTTTCCGATGTGTTTCTTGGGTACTGCTATGTTCTCCTTAAGAAGCCAGAATGACTTTTACCGGAACTGGAAGATATGCCAAGCAAAGAAATTGACCTGTTTAAAGTGGCAATGGACCACGCATTCTGCTCACCTAATGACATCATCTTTTTACGCGACATTACTCTCGGGAACTTTTTTAAATTTCAAAATAGTATTTGACTCTTCCATATGATTCGCTATTCTAGAAAATGTAAAATAAATGTTGTTCTTTTCCTCTTTAGTGGTGGACCGGTTTTTACAAATGGATTCTCAAGTACTTTATTGTTAACTTTTCTATTCGGTGAGGCAGTCATGAGATTTTATTTTCTATACACTCGGGCAAGAGTGCAAAAGACTCGAGAGGACGAGTGATTGTCCGAAAGAGTGGCAAGAGATGGTGAATTTTCTTGCAAATGACGGTGATCGAGAGGCGAAGATAAAGCAAGGCGTAGCCGTTTATATGAGAAAACGAAGGTCAATAACGCATCATGGAGGTGAACAGCACTCTGTTAGTGGCAAATTGATTCCCGGACAAGGTAGATGTATGGTCGATCGTCCCATCGGTAGTTCATTGCGTGTAGATACATAGGTACCGTATATAGATACACGAGATCGTTTGCTGGTGTGGCGAGAGGTAAAGGGACGGTAATGCCCGGCATAGTCTCTGGCGAGGTCGTGCATTTACACAAGCGGGGTCATCCATGGTCTCTGTGGTACCGTTACAACCGTATGAAGCATACATATTCTCCGAGTTGCTATTCTCTACACACAAACACATGCAGCTCTATGATGGGCTTCGCCGATTGCTTATTTTCATACCGGTAAATTCGTAAAAGTTACATACGTAATACGTAATTCGTATGCAAACCTTGCAAGTCACGTATGCTTCTTTGTATGCCCAGTGGCTCGGAAGACCATGAATAAGTCACTACTTTTGCTTCTTGAGTCGAATTTACATCTTTTCTTCTAGTGAAAGCTCTTGCAATTTTTGACGTCTTGAGACCTCATCCCTTTATACCTTAATATGTATGAAAACATGTACTAATGGGTGAAAATCACTTGGATTGGACAATTTTTTAAAATAAATTCTCTTCTCCACAAGAAGTCATCGTTATTTTCAAAAAGCGCAAAAATGTGCTTTGCAACTTTCGCAGTAGAGACCGCAACCGTTCGATAAATCAATGTTGAGATGTGAAAAAACGCCAGATAAAATAGTAATATCCAGAAAAGCTTCTATCTACTCTAAGTTCTTGATTGTTTCCGTACAGTTGTAGAAATTTTACTGAGAGCATTGATTTCCAATAGGGTATACTTTTTTTCGTGACTCGTATTGCAGTGAACAATTGCAGTTTCAGTGATAAAAATGTCAACCGCTGACACCCACAATTGCAAATTTTTGACATTTTACATACTTCCTATTAGTGTAACTCAAACTGCATTCTTCTCAGTATTGTTTACTGGTAATAAAGGACAAAATATATTCGAATTATAATTGACAGTTATAGGCTTGACCAATAAGTCAACAAACATGCACATGAACGAATCGAGACTTGCAAATATTTCACTAGTTCACAAAGAGCAACAATCAGAATTGAAATGAAAACGCTGAGTTTAGTGTTTCGGATGATTCAGTTGACGAGTCGCCCTGAACTTCAGCGACCCTGGCGTTGCTGACCCTTGATCCCTTGGTGAAAGGACTTGGAAAACTCGTAATGCCGGTACGACTTGCACAAAGGGACGGTCCAGCATTCCTTCTCTCCAGTTTCGTATAATGATGACTTCGTTGTATGAAATTATGATATTTAATCAATTTTAAATCCTACAGAATGAAGGTTTTATTTTAATTGCAAAATTAGAATTTTTTTTCAAGTATTATGATACTGTTTATTTCTTTTCTCCAAACAATTTATCTATATGAAAAATGTTCGTCTTAACTGACGACGTTCCAACCAATTTCTCGAAAGGATAAAGTTATAACTGATGATTAGTCGTTTACGGGATAGTGTTACGCTGTTAACTGGCGAGTTCCTAGAAAAGGGCAAAGTTCGAGAATGATCGATATACTCCTTCCTTGCGACGAATGAAAAATACTTTTTATTTATTGTTTTGTCATTTACCCGAAATGGAAAAATGACTGTTGTCAAATAATAGTCTTTCATAATTTCAATGACTCTTATTTCTTTTATGGTTCCACTTCAAAGAAACCGGTAACTCCAGCTGAAAAATTCTCATTAACAGGATTTTTTATATGTAATTTTTTTCTTTAAATGTGTCGATGAAACAATTATTGAATTTAATGTCATATTTTCTTAAAGGAAATGAAATAATTTTTTCATTTGATAAAATGTATTCCTTTGTATTTGTAATAGGGTTGCCAAAAACATTTGGTTTTGTTTTTCCCTGACTTGTGGCAACCCTGTATAACACGTTTTTAAATGTGTAGTTTAGAAATTATTTTAGATATAAATAAAAAGGGTCAGCATTTTATTTTTACAAAGTGTTTCTATATTTTAAACTGATAAAAGTTGGTTCATTGTATGCTCATGTTAGATATACGTACAGTATATAAGTAGGTGCTGACCAGCCAACTTGATTTCGGTAGAATTGTTTACATTCTCCCAACACGGACGGAAACATCATTATCGCAAGCAGTCAGCTTAACGCACAATCAGCAGCAAGATCGCGTGCTTCTAATTTCATGCTCACTATTTCTGATCCGCTACGTCCGGATATAACCCTACCTCGATAATCGATGTCTAAATGATCGTAATCAATGACCTTAACCTTTGAATATACAATTCGTTTACATCCAAGGGAATAAAAACACATCAGGTGTGTCGGAGTTATCAAAGAAGCTCATTTATACTATGCGCTTTAAATCGTGAGTCGCAAATAAAGTGCTAATAATCTGCCGTCATCCACAATTAACTAATTAAATCAATCTCGTTTCTTGATGTATATCCATTGACTATATGTAATATTGACAAATCTTTTCTGTTTAACATTTTTTAACAGCTAATTGAAAATTAAATTATTTAATTTAATAAAATCCACAACGAATTTCATTTTAATGTTAATTTTGTATTCTTCTGGAATTAATCATTTTTGTATGTTGAAAATTCAAACCTGAATGAAAATTTTAATCCCGTAGATGATTTTAGAAAGGATTTTGAATTTTATATGATAGAAAATAATAAAGATCTTTTAGAATTTCAATTTTACGGCTAGAGTTGGGTGGCTTGGGACGTAAAGTTTCAGCCATAATAGCGATGATCGCGCGACACGTCATTATTGAGCTGTAAATAATGGATTTTTTCTTGGCACTCTCATCTAATGGTATACATAAGCATTAAACAGAGAATGCTTCATGTATGTTGATGTTTCAACTTGATGCTTTTTTCTTTAAATAATCTTGCATTTTCTTCAAATATTTTTTTCATTTGGATCGCGGTTGTTTCTCCAGGCTGAGAATTACGATAACCTAACTGGTTGTTGGTTGGTCTGCGTGAGATTTTACGAGAGTTGTAAAGTAATAACGGTATTATTTCTACGCCGCGCAGCATACTACGGGAATTACTGAGGGAGAGTCGCTCGTCGAGAGTTGAGTTGAAGTGAACAGGGAGTAAGTAAAGAGAAGCGGCTCACAGAGGGTGGACCGGGAGGATCGATACTTGGAGGAAACGAGAATAGACAAGTGCAGGTTACCAAGATCCATTGTCAAAGTCCCAATAGCCCTTGCGACAATGTACCCGCATGTCAAACTGCCGATTTTGGAAGTTATACATTCTGCAAAAGTACCATCATGTCAGCCACATATATGAGTGGGAGTGAGATATACTTTTATGCGAAACCTATGCTTTCTATATGACTAACATGATGGTACTTCCGCTTTTCTCTTCCCTGGTCACGAGATTCGGATAGAGACGAGAGGCAATTCGTTTTTTCAAAGGCTTATCCTGACTCAAATTAAAAAAAAAATAAACATCTACTGGCCAATTTTGTTCAGCACCGTCGAGTGAAAAAGAATGTGACATTGTTTCCCGATCTCTAAATTTTGTCCGGCGACAAATAATAAATATCGTCGTGCAGCTCCCAGAACGGATGTCGCTTCATATATGATAAACCTTTTGCATTTCTCTAGGCTTATGTCTTTTCAATTTCTGCATTCATTGAAAGACAAAAGACACTGCCTGCACTATTTGTCAACTTTATGAAAAATTGTTTGCTCAAAGAGACAAAAATAAGATTATTATTAAATATTAAATAAGTTTAATAATTAATAACCGTTTCTTTTATTTTCTTCCATCTGGACCATAATTTCCCTTTCTAGTACAAGCAATGGAGAGAAATATAACAAATTTCAACACGCGTTTAGCATAGATAAAGAAAAGTAATAGAAAATTCTTAGATAATTTTCCCGGAAGGGACCAATTATCATGAGTTTAGCAGAGTTAAAAAATATGCGCACTTATTGTGATGGCGCTTTTAGCATTTATGGTGAAGACTTTACGAGGCATTGTATGGGGGTTATTACTGAGGAATCTTTGTTGGTCGCATGTTGCGGTTTGGATGCGATTTCTCGCCCGTGGTATAAGTAAATGTGCAATAACTAGAACATGGCAAAAATGGAAGTTTGCAAATTGGTTGGCACACAGTGGTCTCCTAGTGAGGGACCATGCGGACTGGACATTTGACCATGCGGCATTTATGACGAACGAAGAGTGTATTTCGTTTGTTTGCATCTTGCATCCAATGATTCCAACGGCGGTGCACAGCAGCAGTACCACATAGTCGAAGCCGAGGCACCGCACCGGCAGCTCAGCAACCAATTATGGAAAGCCGCTCTGCCGTTGCCCCTGCTGCTGTTTTGCAGGCTGGAGTGTATTACCCTATTATCCTCCAGGGTTGCACGAACCAGATGTTCGTGCAAACCGAGGATAATTTCGCAAAGCTCCTGGCTTCGCGAATCCGTGACTGTCGTTCGTCTGAAAATATAACTCCCAATGCTCGTTACTGCTGAATTCTGTTCGCATTTGTTTCGCTGATAGGAGCATAGAAAACACTACATTATTTTTTGCTTTGTTACTCCACAGTTTTGTCCGTTTGCTCCTTTTCTACCTATTCGGGTTATATTACAATACAGCTATATACCTTATATAACCAAGCCTCTATAATCTTCAATTTATGTCTCTACCGCTCCAATAATAATCATCCGCTTAATTACCAACTGTTATCCGTAAATTAAACGATCCACTAAAATCATTATTTTCATTACAATTTGCATGGAATTCGCAAATATTTAAATATATCTTTTGCATCGGACCTTTGTTTAGAGTAGAACAAAGAGTGATAAGATTAATTAACTAAAAAAATCTGGATTAATAAAAACGGCATCGTAATAAATCTTCAAGTATTATCCATTGAATATGATATACCTACTTTTTCAATTATGATGTTTGCATCCTGTGGTAATATTGCGATCCCCACCTGTCTAGCTTGAAATCAATTCTCGGTTATGCCTGTGTGTTTGCGTGAAAATATTTCTATATCAGTGGCTGAGAGTTTCGTGTTACTGTACGCAGACATAAGTAAGTTATTAAGATCATAATCTCACCCTGATGAGGAACGATTCGCTTTCACAATGAACTATTAAATATCGCTCTTATGGTTGCACCAGAGTGGTGCGAGACCTAAGCTTATTATAATCAATTGCAATTCACATTTTTTCTCTCCTGCTTTTTCCAAAACAAAGAAACCAACTAATTTTTTAATTTCTCTGTTTCAGGTAAGCGTCATTTCCTAAACACGTTGATTTTTGAATAACACGTAAGTTAAAAAATATTCTCTCAACTTTTTGGACGTATTCATATTGAATTTATAATAAACAGCTCTCATGTTATTTGGTACTTTTGAGATAAACTTGTGAAACCACTTTGTTTGTACCACATGTTTAGATAGTGTTTGGATAATAATTGAATCAGTTGTTATCTAATACCTTTAACGTTTGACACAGTATTGGAGAAGCGTTAATTTACGGAATACTCTTTCCGCAGAAATGATCCAAGAGAAATGAGGCCTACCACGAGTGCGAACGTAAATTCACATCGTTTGCACGTGAATCCTTAACGTATGTGTTTCATACATCACCTCCATTCGGGCGTTAATCCGGTTTTGTTTGTAGTTCCGTTCGCATCGGTTGGGGACCACTAGGTTTGCAGTAGACAATTATCTCCACTCTCTGCCGATAGAGCAGTGTCAGTTATTGACACCTTGATTATATATCGATCCATTAAATTCCCTCTTCGCATATTGTTTCCCATGCTTTTAATCCCTTCTGATAAAAATACATTTTGGGAACTTAACGTTTGTCGATATAATTAATTAAGTCAACTAGAGGAGGCGATGCAAGTGGATGTTAATTCGACGTAATGTACGCATCGCAACTCATCAAAAATTTCACTCCTGCAGATCGTAGCAGTAAACGTCAGAAGGGATATTGCATCCTTGCTGTAAATCTTGTTGCATTCTTGGCTGTATGGTATATGAACGCCTGACCCGAGCAATTTAAGGTGCGATTACCGCAGCAAAATGTTCTTTCTGCTAGCCGCGAATGTGCATGACGAGAATATACTGTATTTTAATCCGTTATGCAAGCTGGTGTGGAGAAAAAGGTCCGTTTCAGATAAGATAAATTCACGCTGGACAGGAGGACGCATATCGTGAGTCCACAACCAACGGAATATATTATTATTACAAGTATACTCCATTACGGCGAATTGACGTCATTTCTTAGCTTCTTTCCACTATTCGAATAAAACGTCTATGAATAATCCTTTACAAAACTTAAGATTATCAGGAAATGCTCCATCTGGGAATAAAGCGTTTAGTCTCGGAGAATTATTATAACCGCATTTTAACGCTGACCAGAAGAAAATACAATTTCATGTCTTGAATTACAATGCAGAAAAATTGTTTTTCAAATGCGTCAGAAGAAAATGTTCATGTGTGTAATGTGTATAAAGAGAAACTGCAGATAGAAGGTACAGAACCTGCACAAAGTAAAAACCTTAGCCCTAAGGACGAAAATCGATCAGTTTGGCTGATCGATTTTCGCCCTTACTAGGTTTTTACTGTATGTATCAAATAAATGTCGTTAGAAATAATTAAAACGAAATTTGCACTTTCCATTCTAGAGCTTGGAAATATTTTTATTTTTCTAAAAGATAGTAATTAATGGAATAATTCAAAGGGAAGAAGCAAGACGGTGTAAACTCATTAAAATAGATTAATTTGTAAGTTATCAGTTTGACTTATTGCTGTAAATGTTAAACACAGGGGAGTTGCAGTCGCGTGCGATACATGATTTAGCAGCACTTTGCAAATAAATAATATTTTGAAAAAATGCACCACATCGTTTACACTAATAAGTTGAAATATTAGCGGAGATTCCAAGAGTAGATAATTGGAATCGCTGAACGTGACTGAGCGCGTTATATGCTCTGTAAAGTGATTTCGATAAGCAATTACGTTTCCGCGTGACCCGTCCTCGTCGGCAGAGATGCACGAGATTCTGTAGAGCTGAAACCAGTTTAATGGGGACAAGACGGGGTCATGCAGACCACACTGAGAAATCGCCAGTGAGATAATCAATTAACGGTAGCATGTAAGCTCTTAAAGCAACTTGATTAGGAGATATTTGTAGATTGTTAGATGGATTACAGCAAAAATCAACACTATCTCCACTGACAATTGGTCTTTCTTTTAACCAGAATTCCTTTTTTCTCGTACAAAAGTAACTCACTTAACTAGAATTCTTTTATGAACAAAAAGCACTCTCCTAAGTACGATCCTTTTTCAAAAAAAAGTTCATTGTTTTAAGGAGGAGGATTCACCTTTAAACGGCGTAAAACGTAGAACATTTTGGAACACTTTTCTCTGAAACGATTTCACCATTTGATTGCAATTAATCAGGACGTTCTACATTTCCAAACAAAGCTGCAGAATTACATTGTGAGGATGACTTTTACGAAAAGTTGATAAACTTACAACATCGATGTCTGTTTCCGTCGGATAAAAGTATGCATATAAAGTACTGCTCGATATTGCTGAACTCGCGACTCTTTCAAAAAGAAGGATTTTTCTTTCTAAATACGCTGTAATTGCGCTTCAAGTGCTTGTGGCATTAATGAGTTTTTTTGGTGCGCAAGTCATCTATAGACAATTAATGAACTAGGAGTAGCTGACAAAACAACTGTGAATGAACAACTTAACCTGATCCACATAGGTGGAAGCAACATTTTCTTTTAATTGCTTTAATGACTCCGCTTGGATCTCCACCAAGTTTTCGCAGTTCCTTCTTTTCACTTGTTTCATTTCTTTCGCCTTAGTTGCCGGCTTTTCCAGGTCGCTTTTCATCTAAAGAATTCCTCTCAACTCACTAAACGAGTTCTTTGACATATTGTGGTCTTTCCCATTTTATTTAGGTCACATATCGTTTTTTTATACTCTAACCAATATTTCTGCCCTTCTTAGAAACGAGTGAAATTTTTCACTGGATAATTAAACTAGTGAAGATAAAAGCCCTTGAAAAGTGTTTTAAACATGAATGAAGACTTATTTATATATTGGTTTTGTACGAAAGGCTGACAACTCGTAACTCTTGAGAAATAGCAGATCGCGATAAAGATGCTTTTGATTTATACGTACCGATTCTGATCTCAGCTTCTCACAAAATTTATCCTGAAAAACAAGGTTTTTGAAAGCGATAATAGAACTTTGTCTGTCTGAGTTCTAATACGAAGCAGGATGAACTTTATTTTCTATCAATTTTATCTGGACATCTAGTTTACAGTTTTCCTCCTTCTGGCAAAGATAAGCTGGTTCAAACACTTGGAACTTTCAGGCTGTTTGAGTCACTTCGAGGGGAGATTCTTCAAGTCGGTCGGGTCAATATAAGACAGGCAATAATTCAGAGTACTTTCCTAGAGGAGTGCAAAATGGATCCCTGCTCGTTCGAATAAATGCTTTCCGTTGCTGACTCTCTAGAACTAAAAGGCAAAAGTCCACAGACGATAGTTAGATAGTTTTTTTTGTCCGAAAAGCATTTTGGTCGCTTAACAGACCACAGACATGCATCCCCTTTAAGTTCTATAGGAATCTTTGTTCGACTCTCCGTCGCATTTTCGGATACAGCCGGAGATGAAGAAGAGGATTAACTCGGATGTCGAATCTAAGCTTCAGTCATGATATGGAATTATTCTCGCTTGGAATATCATGCAAGCTACTCTCCACATCCGTTTCTATGTTGGAGGTTTCCAGTCTTCTCTCAAACTGCGCCTTCATTACTTACCGTTTATCATAATCCCATTTGTGACACAATGATAAGAACTAAAATTGACAGATTAAAATTTTCAGAAAAAATTACTCGTTTTTGATTTACAAACTTGATTAACTAGTTTCATCACTTTTCACACGATATAAATAAAAATAACAGTTATCTTATGAATAGTTTTTGATAGTAAAAAATATTTCCAGCCAGGGAAATTTGTTTCGACCGCGAATGGAATTCGAATGAAGCATCAGTGATTTATAATTTGGACAGAATGTCAGTTCGGCGAGAAAAAATATTGTGTTGACAAAGTAGTAGAAAATTAGCCCGACACTTTGAATTTGAAATGAGAAAATCAACATCCGGTATACGAGGGAGTATCGAGTTTCTGAAAGGGAGAATGCTATAACGTCGTCGTATGTTTTACTTCTCATGAAGGCTTTCACAGCATCCTATGCACAACAAAAATTCGAGCTCAATTTGAAACGCAAATAAAAAATGAACCTCGTAGGTGGCGACACGTTCTATGTCGTTTAGCATTGGTTCAATTTGATGCGCAACAAAAATGAACCCAAGTTTTTTTCCCCTCTGTATGAACGTTATGCGCGGTCAGTATCAACACAGCATTGTCCTGGAACATTAGAGCTGCCAGAGGAACCCGGTAACTGTCCAAGTGTGTGCATTCAGCACTGAAAAGCGGCGATACGTGTATTTTGCTAGATATATCGCCTTGCGGGAAGCATTGGTATTGTACCTCTGCCGGCTTATACTTATGTAACGTGAGATCCCATAACCGGCGCCGCTATACTCTCAACACCACACTTACCGAATACTCGACCATTGAATATCATAGCTCGTGAACGACAGCCGGCAATGAACTCAAGAACCTTTACCTCAGTGATTCTCAGTTTCTTGATATTCTCCCACTTCTTGTGTTATTTCAGGTTCATTTCCTATTTCCGGGTCTTTGTAAATATTAACTTTTTCAATCGCTTCTTCCAAAATATTTAGTCTCATCAAATATCGCTGTATTAGTGTCGAATTCAGAGAAAAGAGAGGATTTAATATAATTAAACCGAGATTGATTCACCGTTTTTGTCTCTTGACCACAAGAAACATATACACGTAGCGAGACACCTGAGGCTAACTTTTTTATGTTCTTTGGTATTTGATATATAATTAAAAGTATACTCGTGAAAATGATATTGCGTCAGAAGCAGAGTTTTTTATAGATCTGAAAAAAGTGACGCAAGAATGTATAATTTTATGGATATTAAGTAGGTGACTTTGATGAAAAGGAGCTAAAATTGAAATTAGATTATCTACTTATTGTCAGTTATTTTTAGGATTGAATATATGTTTGTTATTAGGATGAAAAGATTTTTTCTTGATAGGGACGAAATAATAGATTAAAATAATCAATTTAGAACTGATGGAAACTAATTGATAAATCAATATTCGCCTCCAACACAAATCTTGATACATAATTAATCAAAATCCAATAATAGAAAAAAATATAAAGTTTGGGAATCCTACTCGAAAATCCATCAGAGCTGAAAGTTGTGTGGAATTGCCCGCATATAGACACTTTATTCATTGTTTAGAATTTTTCTCAATAGTTACTTTAATGCGATTTTGCCTCCCGTGTGGAAAAATGTTGTGGCAGTCTAGATTCCCGACTAGCATTAAACTAGCCCGTCTGATTTAGACGGTCTGTTAGGGATCTGATTAGGAACTTACAAGACGGGCAGATTTGAATAAATTTGAAGTCTAAAATGTCCGTCTTGTCAG
>JUFY01014160.1:2166-20123 GCA_001855655.1 Leptopilina clavipes
CAATTGTAATAATAATTGAAATAATTTAGTAAATAAATTAAATGAAAAATTAAATGAAATTTAAATTTAATGAATACAAACTAATAGTATATTAATATTGGCGATTAACATTTAATTAATATTGCGAATAAGGTTAGCTATTTATGCCAATAGAAAATAATTTAGTTATTTGAATGACTTACGTTGGAAAATAATTGACTCGATAGAATTATGGTATGTGAACTAATTTAGGTATCAATAACTCGAATTATATTATATATAATTATATTACAAGAACTAAATTGAGAAATATATTCAATGGACGTTTTTGATTAATTGTATATTACTCTTGACATAATCTATAACTAACGAGATGTTAATTACGTCTGTAATATTTAGTATTTATCATCAATTTAATAGTTCTTTTTTCTCGATGTTGCAGGTACCAAGAAGAAAATAGAAGACGTCTCACCTCCCAGGACAATTCACGATATTCCTGATCACATTTTAAATTGTGGTCTTACACTGCCTGGTGAGTGAAATGAAAATTAATTACATTTTTTTTAAATTCAAATGTTAATTAATTAAATGTTTGTTTAAATTAAATTAAGTACATTCATTTTATTAAATTAAATCCAAATATTAATTATCTAAATATTAGTTTTTAAATGAAATGAATTAAATTAATTTTATCAACTAAATCCAAATATTCATTAATTAATTGTTAATTCAAAGTAAACTAAATGAATTAATTTTTTTCAACTAAATCCAAATCAACTGAATCCAAATATTAATTAACTAAATGTTAATTTAAATTACACTAATTGAAGTAATTTTTTCAACTGAATCCAAATATTAATTAACAAAATAATATTAATTTAAATTAAACTAAATGAATTAATTTTATAAACTAAATCCAAATATTAATTAACTAATTTTTAATTCAAATGAAACTAGTTGAATTAATTTTATCAACTGAATCCAAATATTCATTAACTAAATGATAATTCAAATTACACTAATTGTACTAATTTTTTAAACTAAATCTAAATATTAATTAACAAAATAATATTAATTTTAATTAAACTAGTTGAATTAATTTAATCAACTAAATTCAAATGTTAATTAACTAATTTTTATTTCAAATGAAACTAGTTGAATTAATTTTATCAAATGAATCCAAATATTCATTAACTAAATGTTAATTCAAATTAAACTAATTATGAAACTAATTTTTTTAACTAAATCCAAATATTACTTAACTAAATAATGTTAATTTAAATTAAACAAGTTGAATTAATTTTACAAACTAAATTCAAATATTAATTAACTAAATAATAAATAATGTTAATTCAAATTAAACTAGTTGAATTAATTTAATCAACTAAATCCAAATATTAATTAACTAAATGTTAATTTTAATTAAACTAGTTGAATTAATTTTACAAACTAAATTCAAATATTAATAAATTAAATAATAAATAATGTTAATTCAAATTAAACTAGTTGAATTAATTTAATCAACTAAATCCAAATATTAATTAACTACATGTTAATTTTAATTAAATTAAACTAAATTAATTTTACCAAGAAAATCCAAATATTGACTTAAATTAAATTAATTATATATTTTACAAACAAATATTTATTTGGAAAACTAATTTCGAAGAACATTTTCCAAAGGTTTATTGTAAATAAAAAAATAAAAAAAGTAGAAAAATTTCGTTAAATAAAAATAAAAATAAAAATTTATTGTCAAATACTTAGAAACAGGTATCCGGGCATTAAATCTAGGTTTTTCTAATAAAGAATTTCTTATCTTAATTCCGGTTCTTTGGTGTAAGGCAATAACACCTTGCGAAGTAAATCAACTGTGCAAATGGACAGTGTCACTCAGGGAATTTCATAGAAACGGTGCCAGTATACTTATTAGAAAAAGGGACATTATACTGTCGAGTGAAATAGCTCCCATATATATATGTATGTATATATATTCGCTTGTATTTGCCACCTACGTCAAAATGCCCGCACATACACACAAAGAGGCGAGCGTGAAGAATTTATAAAAATAAGCATCTTTCAATGTAGGTAGATAATGTGGTGACCGCGCCGCGAAATGCGGAAGCAAGGACACACCCAAAGAACGCGCTGAATCTTCAAACACAATTCACACGCCCTCAACATCCTCGCGACTAAATTCTATTTGCGTTCGCACGTTTCCCGTACACGTGATTCTGTTTTTCCCCTGTTACGTGTGACAACTTCTCTTTTTCTTTCTTTCTTTTTTTTTCCTTGTCTGAAAATTTCAAATCTACAATATTTCAATATATTTTTTTATTAAAATATAAATATATAATTTATTATAATATATAATCATTTAATTTATTTTTAAATAATATATTTTTTATTAAAATATTATTATTTATTTTAATACCATTTTAATAATCCTTTTAGTTATCTTTTTAGTTTGCTGATTACATTATTAGTGAACTGAAAAGGCAACTATAGTAAAAGGAAAGGCCATTCTTATTAATTTTAGTTGAAACAGGCAAGAATATTCTCTAGTAATGTGCAAGTTTTAGTGGCGTGCGTCCGTAGCTGGATGGTTAGGTTATCGGCTTATTGGTCTCAAGGTCTGGGGTTCGATCCCCGACGTCTGGGAATTTTTTCTCCGCTAGTTATTCGTAAACATTAACGGATATAATGTATATATAGGTAGAAAAAATTAACGAATGGTGGTTTCAATCAATGGTAGTTATAAACAATGGTAGTTGAAAAAAATGATAGTTGCAACTATTGGTAGTAGCAAACAATGGTAGTTGAAAAATGGTAGTAACAAACAATGGTAGTTGAAAACTATAGTAGTAACAAATAATAGTAGTAATAAACAATGGTAGTAACAAACAA
The DNA here is from genome assembly GCA_001855655.1 of Leptopilina clavipes. Lineage (NCBI taxonomy): Eukaryota > Metazoa > Arthropoda > Insecta > Hymenoptera > Figitidae > Leptopilina > Leptopilina clavipes. The sequence continues at coordinate 5,053 of JUFY01014160.1, forward strand.
TGGTAATTGAAAACAATGATAGTTACAAACATTGGTAGTAACAAACAATGGTAATTGAAAAAAATGATAGTTGCAACTATTGGTAGTCGCAAACAATGGTAGTTGAAAAATGGTAGTAACAAACAATGGTAGTTGAAAAACAATGGTAGTTACAAACAATGGTAGTAACAAACAATGGTAGTAACAAACAATGGTAGTAACAAACAATGGTAGTTACAAACAATGGTAGTTACAAACATTGGTAGTAACAAACAATGGTAATTGAAAAAAATGATAGTTGCAACTATTGGTAGTCGCAAACAATGGTAGTTGAAAAATGGTAGTAACAAACAATGGTAGTTGAAAACTATAGTAGTAACAAATAATAGTGGTTACGAATAATACTAATAATAAACAATGGTAGTAACAAACAATGGTAATTGAAAACAATGATAGTTACAAATATTGGTAGTAGCAAACAATGGTAGTAACAAACAATGGTAATTGAAAACAATGATAGTTACAAATATTGGTAGTAGCAAACAATGGTAGTGACAAACAATCCTACTTGAAAACAATGGTAGTTCATGCAATTAATAATTAAAAAATAGTAAACGGAATTTTTCCCAAATAATGAAATTACAAAAAAAATTAACCGACAGCAAGTGAGTCATCGACTTCTTGAGATGCTAATTGTCGAACGTCTCATTAATGGAAGTTTACCATAAAACTGGTAATTATCATTGACTCTATTACAAATTTTCTGTCGACTCGCATTTACTGCTTGACAAAATATACGAACGATGCACATACATAGTATAATCAGAAGGAATATATATATATATTTGTAATTAAACGGCAATTTAAAACTGTAATTGAATTAAATGGTCTGTGTATGTTTAAACCGTGAACCGTTAAAAAGACCGAAACGAAACCCTCTCGTTCTTATTGCAAGAGTGCAACTGCACTTTACAAATACGCGTTTCATTGCTAATTTACGATGAAAATAATTCACGACTTATGCGTTTGTTTTATTAATTTAATTACCCCATATTTGCAGGGCGATTACACGCCTCGACGAATTGTTTATATATATGAATGCGAATTTTATTCATCAACATATGGCAAATTTTACTGTTATGTAGTCAAGTTTAGCTAATTATCAGAATGTTTTTTTTAATTGGTGATTTCGAAAGCAATAAAAAATGAAAGAATCAGGTGTGGTATTTTTATAATAATAATTATTTTATTTTTATAATTGTTAAATGAAATGTTTTCTTTCTTTAATGGCAAAATTATTTTTATTTTTTATCGGGAGTTTTTTTTACATAATGCTTAAATTATTTATAAAACACGTGTTGTTATTTTCCCACTAAATAAATAAAGGACTAAAATAATAAATAAATAACTAAAGAACTGTTGGAAATTTTTTCTCTTTTAATTTTATCACTTTTCTTGAAGATTAGAACCGCAGAAATAAAGACATATTATTGACTAACGATTGTTTAAACAAATGATTGTTGTTATTTATTTAAACTTTTCAGAAATGTGTCAAAAGAACTTTAAGGTCTTCTCTCAGTTTTCCGATTTTTCTATTCTTTGAAAAAAGCGGAAGAAAATAAAAATTTTTTAATTATTGTTCGAGAGATTTATTAAATAATTATTTAAACAATCATTGTTCTGTGAATTTTTCTTAAAGTAATTTTTGTATTTTTTACTTACACGCAGTTTTTCTAAGAACAAAAAAAATGTTTAAATGCAAAAAAAGACAAATTTTTCTATCCATTATTGAAGAATTTAATAAACAACAACAGTTATTTGTTTAAACAATTCAATACATTTTAATATTCTATCAAGTCTAATACTGTTTGTAATTTTAATTAAAAGTTGAAAAACTAAAAAACAATGTCAATTATTGCATTATTTATTAGATAGTGGAAAAGTTACAACAATAATATTCATTTGTTTAAACAATTGAAAATGTTTTGATATTTTAATAGATCTGCAGTTTTATGGTTCTAATTTATTAATTGTACTTTGATTAAAAGTTGCAAATTAAAAAGAATTGCAACAATTAAATATTTATTGGAACATTAAAACATTTTCAATTGTTTAAACAAATGAATATTATTGTTACTTTCCCACTATCTAATAAATAACGTAATAATAAATAATTGTTACTATTTTTTTAAATTTTGCAACTTTTAATGAAGATTAATACCAAAATTAAAGAACTATTAAAATACTAAATATTTAACAATTGTTTAAATTTAAAGTTTAAATGATTGTTATTGTTGTGACTTTTTCATTATCTAATAAATAATACAAGAATTGTTCCACTTTTTTTTTAATTTTGCAACCATGAATAATGACTAGAACTAAAATTTACGACCTACAAGAATATTAAAACATTAACAATTGTTTAAACAAACGATTGTTGTTATTTATTAAGTTTTTCAAAAGTATAACAAAAAATTTGCCATTTTTTTAAGTTTTACATTTTTTTTTCTGGTGTTCTAGGAAAATCCAGGAGTAAATAAAAAATAAAAAATTTATTATTCTATCAATTATTTAAACAAACGCTTGTTTAATTGTTTTAAACATTTACAATGAGTTATAAAGATTTTTAAATAAAAAATTATCAATTTTTGAGAAATTTTATTTATTGTTTTTGGTTTATTCATTTTATTTATTTATTTAATCAATTTATTTATTTACCTATTGTTTATTTATTATTTATTTTATTTATTATAATTTTTTTTTATTTATTTCTAAGTCTTCAATATTCTCTCCATATCTATAATAGAGAAGTTTTTTTCTCTTGAATAAAAATTATTAGAATCGAAAAAAAATTGAAAGAGAAGTTTATGTGTTTTCATTTATGAGAGAAGAAAAAAAATGACCAACTTTTATGCACTGTGAACTAGAATCTAATAGGTCAAATAGATGGATATTAGATACCTATTGCTCTTGGTTCTTAACTTGGCGAAGTGCACGGAGATATCGATCGCGCGTTCGACTTTGAAGAATTTCTTCACAAGTTAAGATAAACTAGCCATTTAAAATTCACTCTCATGTCAATTGAATATTTGCAAATTAAAAAAATTCTAATAAATATTTGCTATATATGCATTTATATAGAGTTCAACATTCACTCGCATACAATCCGAATGTATAAAATTGTTTCATTCATGTGGAACAAATAATTTTCGAATTTTTTTTTTTACTCAAACGCTTTCAATAATTTGCCTTTGTTTCCTTTACTACAAACATTATTGAATAATAATAAAAATAATAATAATTATTGTAAAAAAAAACAATGCAACAAAAAACAAAACAACTGCAATAACAACAATAATAATAAAAATATAATATTACATTTTATTATTCAAATAAAGTTTGTTTAATTTAAATAAATATTTTTTTGATTTAAATAAATTTTTGGTTCAGTTATTAATAATTTTTTGATCCTAAAAAGAATTTGGTCACTTGAAGGAAATTTTTCATGCAACCAAACAAATATTTAGTTAACTGTTTAGCAATGCATTTATTTAATTGATTAAAGCAAAAATTTGATTGTTTCAAAATAAAATTTTTTTCTAAGTGAATAAAAATTATTATTAGCTTTTCTCTTTTTTATTAAAAAAGAATGAAAATAACATTAATAAATTAATATTAAATTCGAAAATAATTTTATTATTTGCGTTAATTTTATTCTTGGAATAAAATGAAAATAATTTTTAAATAAAAAATACATTTGAAAAAATAATTCAAAAATAATTCAAAAATAATTCAAAAAATACTTGAGGAAAATTTCTATTTTATGTGATGTAGAGACGAAACTGATACTCTGGAACGTGGCTCACTTTGAAATGTGGTTAGTTGGACGTTATAAGAATCTTCTTAAGATAAAAGGGGGATGGAAACTCTTGAGAGAGATGAAGTAGAAAACGAAAAAATTTTGTAAAGACTAAAACCGGGAGATAGGCGAAAACAAAGAGGGAAAAATAAAGAAAAATAAAAAGAAAAAAAAGAGAGAGAGAAAAAAAAACGAAAATGTTAGGACGTCTTTATCGAGAAACTGGGTGCTCGTAAAGTGCTTGAAAACTTCTCCCTTCTTGCCAAGAAACTCCTTTAGGCGTAAACTTGCACACATTTCACTCTGGTCAATCTTAACATTAAGTCTAAGCAGTCTAAGCACTGTATTAACCGCGTTTGTTGTTGTGTTGATGAGAGAAAGAGGAAAAACGATCTACTCCACCCTCCTTCAGATCATTTTCACACAATCATCTTCCCTCACTCGACAGCCTGCCAACATAAATCGTAAATCAGATCTGAGAAAATTTACTGTGTCTTTATATTCTGCTCTTGGCTCTTCAAATATTATATATCTCGTGGGATGTCCCTCGTCAACGCACACAGCAAATGATTCCACCCTGATGTAATGACTTATTTCTTTCTAAAAAAAAAATAAAAATAAATTCTCATTACATGAGAAAAAAGTATTTGAAACATTTCAAATATTAATTTACATATACTAATCAAAATTAATTGAAAAAAAGATAATTTTTCATTATTATACATTTATTACATATTATTATTGTTTAAATATATTATTTATTATTATATATTATTTTTTATGGTTACTATTAGTTATATGGTTGTAATTAGCCGTATTTTTATCAGAATCATGCTTAATGTAAGTAATATGGTCGTAATTAGTGGTTCATCAGTAGTATGGTTAATAATGTTAATATAGGTAATATGGTTGTTATCAGTGAGTTATTATTATGGTTGTTATCAGTAATATAGTTGTTATAAATATATTATCAATAGTATCAATAGTATCAATAGTATGGTTGTCATCAGTAATATAGTTGTAATCAGTGGTTGTTTATTCAGTAATATGATCGTTATCAGTTAAAGTTATCATTAGTATGGTTGTCAACAGTAACATTAATATAGTTGTAATCGGTGGTAGTTTAATCAATAATGTGGTTGTCATCAGAAATATTGTTGAAATCGGTGGTATTTTAATTAGTAATTACCTATATGACTGATTACAACCATATTGGTGATAACAACCATAATAATGACAATAATTGTTTAAACTATTGTTTAAACTATTGTTTAAACAGTCACTGATTAAAACTACCATCAATTATAACTGTATCACTGATAACAACCATATTACCAATTAAACTACCACGGATTACAAATATGTTTCTGATTACAACCATACTAACAATTACTATCTCTGACAACAACCATATTAGTAATTAAACTACCACCGATTACAACTATGTTTCTGATTACAACCATACTAACGATAACTATCTCTGACAACAACCATAGTAGTAATTAAACTACCACCGATTACAACTATGTCTCTGATTACAACCATACTAACAATTACTATCACTGATAACAACCGTATTACTGATTAAACTACTACAAAAAAAATATTTGTAATCGGTGGTAGTTTAATCAGAAATATGTTGTTATCAGTGATAGATATCGTTAGTGTGGTTGTAATCAAAAACACATAGTTGTAATCGGTGGTAGTATAATCAGTATAGTGATTAAAGCATATCATAATATGGTTATAATAAGTGGTAGTTATAATCTATGGTAGTTTTCATCAGTGATAGTTAAATCCCAAGTGGTTATTGTCATTATTATGGTTGTTATCACCTATATGGTTGTAATTAGTCGTATGGTCATAATATGTGTTATTTCAATCACTGATATGGTTATTATCAGTAATACGATCGTAATTATTAGCATTTAAATCAGTAGTATGGTTGTTATCAGTAATACAATCGCAATAATAATATATTTACCATACAATAATTATAATTTTAAATTATTAGTAGTTTTATCAGTAGGGATTATTGTCATTACTATGGTTTTCATCAGTAATGTGATCCTAATCAGTAGTACAGTTATAATTTGTGACATTTTAATAAACAGTAAAGTAGTAATTTGTTATTTTAATCAGTAGTATGATTATTTTCAATAATATGGTCGTAATCAGTAAACCATCATCAGTAGTATGGTTATTATAACAAATAAAGTTGTAATCAGTTGTTGTTTAAGCAGTAGCAGAATTATTATTATCGTTAGTATGGTTGTCATCAGTAGTATATGGTTGTAATCAATAGTACTGTTGTAATCAGTGATAAAGATGTAAACGGTGGTATTTCAATCAGTAATATGGTTGTTATCAGTGGGACAGTTATAATTTATGATAGTTTGACCAGTGATAATTTAATCAGTATTAATTATCAGTAGTATATTTATTTGTAATGTCGTCCTAATCCGTGGTATCGTTATCTTTAGTAGTTCTATCAGTTGTATGGTAGTTCAATAAGAAAATGGTTTTTATCAGTGCTATATGGTTGTAATCAGTAGTATAGTTGCTATAAGTAATATGGTTGCAATCAGTTATATGGTTGTTATCAGTGCTATATGGTTGTTGTCAGTAGTATATGGTTGTAATCAGTAGTATATGGTTGTAGTCAGTAGTATGTTTGGAATCAGTAGTATGGTTGGAATCAGTAGTATGGTTGGAATCAGTTATACAGTTGTAATCAGTTCTGTTTGTAATCAGTAATATGGTCGCATTTAGTGGTATGGTTGTTATTAGTTTTATGTTTGAAATCAGTAATATGGTTATTATCAGTGGTATAGTTGTAATCAGTAATATTATATGGTATATGGTTATATATGGTTGTAATGAGTGGTATAGTTGTAATCAGTGGTATAGTTGTAATCAGTAGTATGGTTGTTATCAGTAATCTGGTTGCAATAAGTTATATGGTTGTTATCAGTGCTACATGGTTGTTATCAGTGGTATATGGTTGTAATCAGTGATATGGTTTTAATCAGGAATATAGTTGTAATCAGTAGTATGGTTGTTATCAATAATCTGCTTGCAATCAGTTATATGGTTGTTATCAGTGCTACATGGTTGTTATCAGTGCTACATGGTTGTTATCAGTGGTATATGGTTGTAATCAGTGATATGGTTTTAATCAGGAATATAGTTGTAATCATCTAATTCAATTACTTAATTGTTCATTATTACTAAACTTTTTCGTATCAAGGAAACATTTTTGTTAACACATAAAAATTTTCCCTTTTTTCTGTATTTTTACTGATTTATTTTTCTCTTTATTGACTATAATTATCATTTCCCGCGTCACCGTCATCAATAAAACTGAAACATTTCAAGACATTATAAGACATGACAGATTGAGAGAGAAGTCGTCAGAATGGAGAATTTAGAAAATGTTATTCGCGCGTCTTATAAATTATTTATTGACTTCTCAATATGTCGCGGGGGAATTTTTTCTCACGTTTCCTGATTTTCGACTTTCGCGTCAACTCGCGTTTATAGAGAGACTTATAACGCGTGACAAGTTCCATCTTATATGTATATATATATGAGAGAGCGCACAATACACACACATATTGAAAGAGTGAGAACTTTTTCAAATGTGTTTGTATTTTTTTTTCTTTGTTTAAAAAGAAGAAGAAGAAAAAAAAGATTCTAAACAGAAATGTTGAATTCAGGATACGACCTAGATCCCAGGAAGGCCTCTCTCGCGTGTATATTCACCTGATGTGTGCGCCGCTCTGGTCAAGTTTCGCCGTGACCAATCGTTAATTATTTATCGAGCTTATCGGGGTGATCAATGGGACTCAATCGTGGACATTTTTAACGACGATTTCGAACTCAATACGAGAAGGTTTGCCGATCAATTCTTCACACACAGAAACTTGGAAAAGGAAATCGCGATTTCTCGTCTCAGATTACAAGAGATTAGAAGAGTTAAAATCGAATAAATTTTCCATCTGTGACAAATAAATTTTATTGCAACGCAACTCAAAAAAAAAAAAACCTTTTTCCGCATTATTTTGTTAAAAATTTTTTTTCCATTCATTTATAAAAGCTTGTAATAGAAAGTATACTCCTTTGTTGCAAAATTTCAAAAGAAATTGCAATGATGTGTCAAGGTTCAAAATTATAATTCAAAGAAATTATAATAAGTTAATGGGAGATTAAAATTTATATATAATTAAATACAAATTACAATTATTGATAAAAAAAAAATCTCGCAAACTGTCAAAGTTTGACATCAGTGTAAAAGCGGAGTCTCGATAATTATTAAATTTCACGGTTACCGATTTATTAGTTGGAGTGACTCCTTTATATGTACATACAATATAAGTGAGACACACAAAGTGTGCAGGGCGTTAATTGCAGTCTCTCTCTCTGATTAATGAGAGAATAAGCGCGGGGAGATCACGAGACCTTCGAGTCGAAAATGTTTCGCCTCCTCGAATGGTAATTAACGCGAGTCACGCTTATTGCGAGCTCTTTAGCAGGGATTAAGCCGTGAATCGCTTCAATGTTGGAAAACTCTTAACTCTCTCTCTCTCTCTCTCTCTCTCTCTCTCTCTCTCTCTCTCTCTCTCTCTCTCTCTCTCTCTCTATACATATATATATATATATATATATATATATATATATATATTGTTTCTTTACAATTTCATTGCGGGACCGTCTACTGAACTTTTCATTTCCTTTTAACCTAGCCTCTGTGACCTTTAATATGACACTAATTATACTCCAAGATTTAGTGGCTTACTCCACCTTACATAAAGTGCAAACCACAAACTGCTATTAATAACAATATAGCCAACAATTTTTCATCTCGAAATTAATATTTTAAAGTGGTCCGTAAAAGTAGTTTGCAAATCCAAAAAAGAAATATAAAATAAAAAATAGAGTAGATAATAAAAGTAAAAAAATATTTTATCCGGTCCCTGACCGGGGTCCAAGGATGAAGCCATTTTTTAGCCAGGTCTGGACAGTTTTAAACCAGATTGGGACCAGGTGGGATAATTTTTACACGGGAATTCAAAGGAATATTCATTTTGTCACTTTTTCTTGTGTAAAAATATTTAGACCTGGTCCCAATCAGGAATGAAACACATGGCCCCAGTGGGGCCAGTCTTGGCCCTACCTGGACCAAGATTGTCCCAAATCAGGATCTGATTAACAATTGGGCCGAAACAGGGCTTCTTCCTACGGCTTCAATCGAGTTCCGCTTTCCTGGCCCCTACCAGGCCCTGACTAGGGCCAGTCCTGGCCCTATCTTGTCTCAATTAGGGCCTGATTGTAATCTGGAAGTAATAGGTCTTCGTCCTATGCCTACTTTTGTGTTTTCCTTTTCGATTTTCCCCTATTAGGGCCCGTCTAGTGCCAGGTCTGGCCCTACCTAGTCTCAATTATGGACTACTGATTGTAATCGGGTCAAAATAGTACTTCGTCCTACTCCTTCTTTTCGGTTTTTCTCTCCTATTTTTTCCCTACCAGGGCCCATCTAGAACCAGGAAAGGCCAATCCTGGCGCTATCTAGTTTCAACCAGGACCCAATTGTAATAAAACGAAGTAGGAGTTCGTCCTATAGCTCCAATCGGTTTTTGTTTTCCGTTTTCGCCCCTACCAGGTCCATTCTAGGGCCAGGCCTGGCCTTATCTATTCTCAATTATGACCTGATTGTAATCGGGCCAAAATAGAAATAAAAATACAAAAATGTAAATCGTCCTACGCCTTCTTTTGGGTTTTTCTTCTCGACTTTACCTCTACCAGGGCTCGTCCAGGGCCAGACCTGGCTCTATCTAGTTTTAATTAGAGCCTGATCGTAATCTGATAAAAATAGTAATTTTTCCTATAGCCTAAATAGAGTTTTGCTTCCTTTCCTGGACCCTATCAGGGCCCGTCTAGCGCCAGGCCTGGCCTTAACTTGGCTCAATCAGGGCCCGCTTTTAATCCGTCTAAAATAGTGCTTCTTCCTACAGTTCTAATCGGATTTTAGACTGTTTTTATAATTCCTTTTAAAAAATTTAACCAGGCTCTGGCCGGTGGCCAGTTCCAGACGTCCCAAATCTGGCTGAAACAGGGAAACCGCTGAAGGCCAAAGAACGAAGTCCCGTTTCAGTTCGAGACAAACAGAGCCCTAGTCATTTTCTAATTGCTTATCCAGACAGTTTAATTTCGCACATGTTGGAAACTTTCACGTAAAAATTCATTTTAGACGCGACAATTAGACACACTTACACATTGCACTGTTATTTGTCTGTGAAATTCCGTAATAATTCGTGATTAGAGACTGATGAAAATTAAGTTGCTTTTCTCAACGTTGTTTTGACAAAATTCACCTTGAGAGTGTGAAATTAGAGAGAAATTCACTTGATTCTAATGGGAATAAAATTGTTGCATGAAAATTGTGAATAACAAAATGCGTTTAGACGTGTGGTCGAATTTCTCCTGTTGTGCGCGATGATCTTTTGCATCAAGTACTCTCACTATCATTCCCTTTGTGTATGTGTGTAGTGAGGGGGACCGTTATTGTTTTCGCTGAGCATGGCACCATTCTGCAAATATATATATATATATACCTGATTAATAAACGCCCTGTGAATGGCCAGTAAAGATCTTTCCAACTCGTAAATATAGTAATAGGTATTTGTTAGCATGGGGGCGTGAGACTCGCCACAGGGGCATATTCGGTCGACTTCACCGCGAACTGACTCATCTTTTCTAATGCCAATTGAGTACTCAAAATTACTTGCAAGATATTAACCTTCACCACCCATTGTCCACCCGGAGACACGAGAAAAATACTCCCTATTATTTTTTTGCTTAACCCAATTGTTAATGTATGTTGCTTTTTTCTTATCTTTTTTGTTCTGGTAAATAAAATACGAATCAAAAGTAAATTATGAAAAGAATGGTAGTTAGTTAATTTAATTAATGGTTGTTCTAAGTGGTAGAAAATTGAAACAATGGTTGTTATGATAAATGGTGGTTACTAATAGTAGCAGCAGTAATTTATCAGTGTAGAAATGGTAACTTTTATTTATGGTGGTTATAGTAAGTGGTTACCATATGTATGGTACATACAAACAATGGTAACTTAAAATAATAATAGTAACAAACAATGTTAATTTAAAATAATGATAGTAACAAACAATGGTAACTAAAAATAATGGTAGTAACAAACAATGGTAACTAAGAATAATGGTAGTAACAAACAATGATAACTAAAAATAATGGTAGTAACAAACATTGGTAGTATCAAACAATGGTAGTAACAAGCAATGGTAATAACAAACAATGGTAGTAAAAAAAAATGATAACTAAAAATAATGGTAGTAACAAACAATGGTAGTAACAAATAATGGTAGTAACAAACAATGGTAGTAACAAGCAATGGTAGTAACAAGGAATGGTAGTAACAAACAATGGTAGTAACAAGCAATGGTAGTAAAAAACAATGGTAACTAAAAATAATGATGGTAACAAACAATGGTAGTAACAAGCAATGGTAGTAACAAGAATTGGTAGTAACAAGCAATGGTAATAACAAACAATGGTAGTAACAACAATGGTAGTAACAAGATGGTAGTAACAAACAATGGTAGTAACAAACAATGGTAGTAACAAGCAATGGTAGTAACAAGGAATGAAAGTAAAAAACAATGGTAACTAAAAATAATGGTAGTAACAAGCAATGGTAACTAAGAATAATGGTAGTAACAAACAATGGTAACTAAACAGAATGGTGATAATTTTTTCTTAATTAAATAAAATTCTTTCCGTTTTTTTTAAATTACAATTATAAATAAATCGAAAATACATTTTGAAAAATGCAAAAAAAAAATCCGGATGAACGGTTTTTCGATGAAATGACGTCACAAGCTGTTACGTGAAATGCCGTTGAAAATTTCACCTCGATTAACCCGAAATCTTTCACCTTTCCTGATGGCTTATAGGACGTTCTACCCACTTTCAGATATTAGTGTCTCTGTCTGCGTTCCAGGTGTTTCTCGCGATAAACTTTGTTTTGCCCTTTTGAACTCCAGTCGACATAGAGAGAGAAATAGAGAGAGAGAGAGAGAGAGAGAGAGATACACCCATTGCAATGCTCACACACTGTGCGACGTTTAAACAACATTAGAGAGCCACGCCTCAGGGTTATCCGACATGTCCGATAGGTTTCGTTGGTATGTGTGTCAGGCAATTTTCCCTAGTGACATAATAAAACTGGTTACTCTCTCTTCTCATGCTAAAATATTATATATTTATTTTTTCTATATTTTATTAATAATAACGAAACTTAAAGTCGAATTTCCGTTTGTAAATTCAATTTTAGATTTAATTTTAAATTCAGTAGTTTTACACTTAAGTCTTAAACTCTTAAGTCTTATGTCTTATGTCTTATGTCTTATGTCTTATGTCTTATGTCTTATGTCTTATGTCTTATGTCTTATGTCTTATGTCTTATGTCTTATGTCTTAACTCTTAAACTTTAGCATTAGGTTTTATATCTTAAGTCTTAAGTTTTATGCCTTAAGTCTTGAATCTTATTGCTTAAGTTTTATGGCTTAAATCTTAATTTTTGTCTTAAACTTTAAGTTTTAACTCTTATGCCTTAAGTCTTATACTTTAAGTCTTGTGCCTTACATCATAAGTTTTAAGTCTTGAGTTTTATGCACTAAGTTTAAGACTTAAGTCTTATGCCTTAAGTCTTAAGCCTCAAGTTTTATATCTCAAGCCTTCAGTTTTGTGTCTTAATTCTTAAGTAAGTCCTAAGTCTTCAGTTTTGTATCTTAATTCTTAAGTTTTAAGTCCTAAGTCTTATACCTTACATTTTAATGCTTGATTTTTAAGCCTAAGTCTCAACTCTTATGCCTTAAGTCTTATGTTTTAAATCACAAATTTTAAGACTTAGTTCTATGCCTTAAATCTTAAATCTTATGCCTTAAGTCTTATGCTTTAAGTCTTATGTCTTAAATCATAAGTTTTAAAACTAAGATCTATGCCTTAAATCTTATGCTTTAAGTCTTCTGTCTTAAGTCTCAAGTTTTGTGTCTTAAGTTTTAATTAAGTTTAGTTTAAAATTTGGAAATTTAAAAATAAAAATATTGTTTTTTGTATTTATACAAAAAAAGGGACAAAAATATTCTAAAATAAAAAAATTTGTTCCCATTATTTTGTCTATATATAAATTTCTATATTTACAATATTTTTGAGTTATTATCGGCTTATTAAATAAATAATAAACAGAGCCTTGACTTTCACGGATTAGAGGCAATTGAGAAATTGTTTTTTTTTTTTTTTTAAAAAAAGAAAAGAAAGAAATTGCATTCATTAGTGGCAAATAAATTTCAGCGCTTGTGTCTCACTGTAACTTGATTTTTCTACTTGCAAGTGGAAAAGGTCAACCATTCACTTTTACAGAATTGAAGACCTCTAAAATATAGATATAATAATTAAATTGCGAATAAATAAAAGTTAAGGAAGTAAATATATAAATAAAATTAGTGGAAAATTTTTTTTTTGCAAAACGAACGCACGAAATTAATTGAAATATAAAATAATTAATTATTAATTATTAGCATTATAAAGTTTATTTTAGATTTGTTACCAAGAAAATAAATTTCAGTCGCCGAAAATTTTTATTACCTTTTCTGTATATTTTAATTCTCTGTAATTTATGCATTTAATTTTTATTTATAACATTATTTATAAATTATAATATTCTATATTCCAAGTAAATAATTAGTTAATGAAGATAAAAAAACTTAAGATTTAAGACTTAAGGCATAATAATTAATTAATTAAATTAATTAAATTAATTTTTTGTTAATAATACAAATTAATATAATTTTATATAATATATAATAAATATATATATATATATAATATATATATATATAATATATAATATTAATATTATAATAATACACATTTACATTTGACATAAAATTCCACTAGTCATTAAAATCGGAAAATTAATTTTAATAATTTTTTTTTTTTGTTAAAATAAATAATTGTTAAATAAGAAAGCGCGTAATTTTGTCTTTATATTTTACTAATTTAAATAACACAGTGCGTATATAAATGCAAATTGTTTCTGTTGTATTTTTTCTTTTTAACATTATAAGAAACGGCATAATAGGCATTCATACTAATTATTCTAACGGACAAAGCAAAATTTTTCGCCTTTAGAGAATGTTTAACGAGGCCCTAAAGAGATTCATCCTCTTTTCCCTTTCACCGTTAGCGACCGGCAGAAACGTCATTAATTATCGTGTACCGATCTTTCCTGGATCCTGAAGCGATCATCCTGCCGCGGGTGAAAAGCAGTCCGACACACATAGGAGCGCGCGTGCAAAGATTCATGTATGCATAGGGTCGAGGTGATCCAAAACGAGTTGAACCTGTGGAACTCGTGCGTTGCTAATGCACTTATCGTCCTGTTACCGCGTGTGTGTGATAACCGTAATCATATTTGCGCACCGGAACAGGTACCTTTAATCGTATCGCTGGGAAAATCATTTCCGAGAATTTCCTTTTATTGCCAATATTTGCCCAATATTGGCTGTGAATGTGGAAAACAGTGCCAAGAAGCTAATTTAAATATTCGACCAGTATTTGCCTCAGAATTGGCTAAATATTGCACCAATTTTTATTGCCGATATTGAACCAATATTGGCTAACTATTGGATCAATTCTTATTGCCGATATTGACCCAATATTGGCTAAATATTGCATTAATTCTTATTGCCAATAATGACCCAATCTTGGCTAAATATTGGACCAAATCTTATTGCCGATATTGACCCAATATTGGCTAAATATTGGACCAAATCTTATTACCAATAATGACCCAATATTGGCTAAATATTGAACTAAATCTTATTACCAATAATGACCCAATCTTGGCTAAATATTGGACCAAATCTTATTACCAATATAGATCCAATATTGACTAGATATTGGCCCGAATTCTTATTGCCAATAATGACCCAATATTGGCTAAATATTGCATCAAATCTTATTGCCGATATTGACCCAATATTGGCTAAATATTGAACTAAATCTTATTACCAATAATGACCCAATCTTGGCTAAATATTGGACCAAATCTTATTGCCAATAATGACCCAATATTGGCTAAATATTGCATCAAATCTTATTGCCGATATTGACCCAATATTGGCTAAATATT
>JUFY01014160.1:25486-39576 GCA_001855655.1 Leptopilina clavipes
ATGGTTCCAATTAATAATGGTACCAATTATCAATGGTTCCAAGTATTAATAGTACCAATTATCAATGGTTCCGAATATTAACGGTACCAATTATCAATGGTTCCGAATATTAATGGTACCAATCATCAATGGGACCATATAATAATATGTTACCAATTATTACCTAAACTTGGCTGAACATTGGCAGTAAAATTCACCCCAAATACTATTAGTTTTATCAGGAAAATTGGCATCTAATAAATAATTTGTCTATTGGACGACGATTTGGCATAATACGTTCGTTCTATTTCGAATAAAGTACAGTTTCAAATCCAATTGAATCTGGGTTTAAAAATAAAATAAAATTTATGCTCAAAGGGAGATGAGACGATGATTTTATATCTAGAAGTGTTGAGAGAACAGTGCACAGTGCGGCACGTGGCTCTTTCTCCATGTGGATATTCTGTCTTTGTCCCCCACTTTATCGCGAACACCACCGCTTTCAGAGAGGTATTGTGCTTTCAAACTCAGTGGCTATCGCGTACCTACAAAAACCCACACGTTGCCATCTGAGTGCAACCCAATGTATTATCCACGCGAGTTCCTCCTCGCACGTGATTTCCCCAGCTGTTCTAACTTCGCGGTGAGAATATTTCTTGGGAGTCAAACAATACTTAGGCATTGTCAGCGTTTTAATGGGAAAACCTAGTGTTTGAATATATACTTGAATACACTCCAATCATAAATTCTCAGTATAAAGGGCTCGACTATTTATCTATATATATATATATTTAGACGCCGCAAAGTTTCTATATTATAACAGTTCGACTGTTCTCTCGCGCTTGGAACACGTCTTGTCTTTTTTGCTTCATGAAGTGTAAATAAATGAATGAAAATATAAAACAAATAAGTAAATCAATAAACAAATCAATAAAAAACAAGTAAATAAACAAATTTCTAAACAAGTTAATAAACAAATAGAGGAAAAAATCAATTAATAAAGAAATAACGAATTAAACAATAAAGTAATTAAAGAAATGCATAAATAAATAAGTAAATTAATTAATAAAGAAAAAAATTAATAAACAAATTATTAAACAAAATACAAATAAATAAATAAAAAATGTTTCGTGTCTGAAATATTTATTTTCGGGAATAAACAAATAAATAAACAACTATATAAACAAGTCGTGAATAAAATAAATAAACAAGTAAAGAAAAAACAATGAAAAATTAAATAAATAAATAAATTAATAAACAAAATACTAATAAATAAACAAGTAACTAAACAAGTAAACTAATGAAAAAACAAACAAATAGGAAAATAAATAAACAAATGAATAAACAAATAAAATAAATAAATAAACCAGTAAACAAATAAATAAACAAATAAATAAATAAGTAAACAAATAATTAAACAAATAAAGAAAGTAAGTTAACAAATAAATAAACAAATAAAACCAACAAATGAGTAAACAAATGAAGAAACAAACAATTAAGCTATAAGTAAACAAATAAATAAATAAGTAAACAAATAATTAAACAAATAAAGAAAGTAAGTTAAAAAATAAATAAACAAATAAAACCAACAAATGAGTAAACAAATGAAGAAACAAACAATTAAGCTATAAGTAAACAAATAAATAAATAAATAAGTTAACAAATAAATAAATAAATAAAACAAACAAATGAATAAACAATCAAATAAATCAACAAGTAAAAAAAGAAACAATTGAAATATAAAGCAAATAATAAATTAATCAATTAATAAAATTTAAAGAAAAATAAAAGTGCAAATAAATAAACAAATAACAAACAAACAATAATTAAATTAATTTAAAAAATGAAATTGTACCTATTTCGATATTAAAATATGAATTCAATTTAATTCAATATTTACGAAGAATATAATTTGAAAATAAAATAAACATTTTCCTTTTTTTCAATTTCAGGCTACTCGGATTCTTCAGGGCGACCAGTTCTGGAGTTCGACAGTAATGTTAAAAGGACGGAGACTCTCTCCGCACGGGAAGTGGCGTCCTTTCTTCTCTACCTCACTCGTTTACCAAGGTAAGTGTCGTAAAATACTCTATGCTCTATACCACAAAAGGCGTCTCGTCTTTGCCCATTTATGTTGTTTCCCCTTTTTATTTCTCCTCCTACTGTTAACAAATAAACAGTACGCATTTAAGAAAAAAAAAAAAGAAAATTTCGCATCCTCCCCTATCGGTGAGAAAGTATAGAAAAAACAAAAAAAAACAAAATTCTTGTAAACCAAAAAGAAGAAAAAATAGAAAAAAAAATGGCAGATAAGGAATGGAAAAGGAAAAAACATGCGAATGAGAACGAAATAATGAAAGAAGCAAAAGGCAACAAAAGGAAAAACGTTCTTACATGGTCGATCATTTTCAGACCTCTCTCGCGAAAGTCCTAGATGGGTCGTAAAATATGGTTTCTATGGTGTGTGCGCCCGCATCGACAGAACGTTACGAGCCCTCCTCGACGCTCGTTTAACCGCATTCGCATACTCTCTAAACCATAAAACATTTCCCGTACATACGTACATATAAACACATATATATATATCTATATATAAATATTATGGTGTCCCAAAAAAAAATTTATTTCTTAACGCTACAGTTTATTTTTGTTCTTTGACAAAAAAACAAAAAACAGTTATTTCTTACTTTACTAAAATATTTTAAATAATTTCTTATATATTTGTTAAGAAACCTACAATTCAAAAAAAATTTAGATGTCCAATTTCAATTACAATTGGTACAATTAATCCTGAGTAATTAGTATCATTAATTTTTGGTACCATAAATAATTAGTATAATCAATCTTTGGCACAATAAATCTTGGTACCATTATTTCTTGGTGTTATTAATCTTTAGTACCATAAATAATGGTGCTAATTTGGTACTATTAATTATTAGAACCCATAATCCTTGGTTCCATTGATCCTTGGTACCATTAATTCTTTGTATCATTAATCCTTAAAACCAATAATCCTTGGTACCATTATCCTTGGTACCATTAATCCTTAGAAACAATTTTTAACAAATGTAACCCTTCGGTTCCATTCATCCTTGGTACCATTAATCCTTAAAACCAATAATATTTGGCTTCATTGATCCTTGGTACCATTAATTCTTTTTGATACCAATAATCCTTGGTACCATTAATTCTTTGTATCATTAATCATTAGAACCAATAATCCTTGGTACCATGATCCTTGGTACCATTAATCCTTAGAACCAATAATATTTGGTTTCATTGATCCTTGGTACCATTAATTCTTTTTGATACCAATAATCCTTGGTACCATTAATTCTTTTTGATACCAATAATCCTTGGTACTAT
Organism: Leptopilina clavipes; assembly: GCA_001855655.1. NCBI lineage: Eukaryota > Metazoa > Arthropoda > Insecta > Hymenoptera > Figitidae > Leptopilina > Leptopilina clavipes. The sequence continues at coordinate 28,832 of JUFY01014160.1, forward strand.
TAATTCTTTGTATCATTAATCCTTAGAACCAATAATCCTTGGCACCATTAATCCTTAGAACCAGTAATTTTTGGTTTCATTGATTCTTGGTACCATTAATTCTTTGTACCATTAATTCTTTGTATCATAAATCCTTAGAGCCAATAATCCTTGGTACCATTATCCTTGGTACCATTAATCCTTAGAACCAATAATATTTGGTTTCATTAACGCTTGGTACCATTAATTCTTTCAGATACCAATAATCTTTGGTACCATTAATTCTTTGTATCATTAATCCTTAGAACCAAGAATCCTTGATACTATTAATTCTTTTTGATACCAATAATCCTTGGTAACATTAATTCTTTGTATCATTTACCCTTAGAACCAATAATCCTTGGTACCATTAATCCTTAGAACCAGTAATCTTTGGTTTCATTGATTCTTGGTACCATTAATTCTTTGTACCATTAATCCTTAGTACCATTAATTCTTTGTATCATAAATCCTTAGAGCCAATAATCCTTGGTACCATTATCCTTGGTACCATTAATCCTTAGAACCAATAATATTTGGTTTCATTGACCCTTGGTACCATTAATTCTTTCTGATACCAATTATCCTTGGTACCATTAATTCTTTGTATCATTAATCCTTAGAACCAATAATCCTTGGTACCATTATCATTGGTACCATTAATCCTTAGAACCAGTAATCTTTAGTTTTATTGATTCTTGGTACCATTAATTCTTTGTACCATTAATCCTTGGTACCATTAATTCTTTGTGATACCACTAATCCTCAGAGCCAATAATCTTTGGTTTCATTGATCCTTGATACCATTAATTCTTTGTGGTACCATTAATCCTTGGAACCAATAATTCTTGGTACAATTAATTCTTTGTACCATTAATCCTTGGAACCGTTAATCCTTTGTACCATTAATCCTTTGTATCATTATCTTTAGTCATATTATTTTTTGTACCATTAATCCTTTGTTCAATTAATCCTTGGTTCCATTAATTCTTGATATCATTCATTCCTGATGCTTCAGGTAATTCTTACCAATCATGGTTATCGATAGGTACTTTAAATTTCTGTCGTCATTTGTTGATTGGTACCATTAACTTTAACCATGATTGGTCCCTTTAATAAAGGGTTGCATTGATAATTGATCATTTTCTTCCTGTGGTACCATTGGTCCCAGGTATGGTTGATCACTTATGTGATATTATTAAACAAATTTCTTTGAAATAAAAAAAGAAATAAATAAAATAAGAATGTAAAATAGACCAGAGTTGTTTGAATTTTAAAACAGAGATTTAAAAATCAAGGTGTATTTTTCCGGAATAGAAAATTGAGCGTGTATGATTTTTCTCATCATTGGATCAATTGGTTGTGTGTTGTTTTATAAGTGTGTGTGTGGAGATTATTATGGCTGCCTGTAATTTTAGCAGAACTGATTATTAGAGTTCGACGGAACATGCAACACGATAGATTCAAAGCCACCGGATCTTGAATTTGCATAGTTGCTGAATCATAATTATTATCAAGTATGGTATAAATAACAAGGGAGTTACGTATATACGTGTTGTGCATACACATATGCAGTCAATTTACCGCAACTTAAGGCACACTTCTAAATTGTCTCTCTCTCTCTCTCTCTCTCTCTCTCTTCTTGTCACTTGTTTTTTTCTGTTATCTTTTTTTTTACTATACTCCTTTTTCTGCCTTTCTTCGACAAATTAATAAATTACTAATTTATTATTATGATCCTGGCTATTAATGTCCGTTTGTTAAGTCAAAGATAATGATGTGATACACGGAAGCTCCACTTTCTCCACATGTACACACTTAGACAAAATATAAATACATGGAAATACAACTTTGAATTTTCTATAATCAATATCTAATGTGTATTAAGCGATAAATAGTCTGGAAATGAGAATAAAAAAAAATTCAAATTTGCTTGAAATGTATTGCCAAGAATAACTAAATATTGTAATATCGTGAAAGTTAAGACGCTAATTAGTGGGCGTCGAAAATATACATGTAAGACAATTTTCCCGTCAAGTTCAAAATTTACAAGATTTACTCTCTTTTTGTTAACTTCTTTCTGTGTATATTAATTATTGGTTGTATATTAAATATTCGTAACAAATAATAATTGCTGTCATTGGTACCACATTCTCAATTTTTGGGCAAACATTGTCTCGATCTGGGCTTTCCAAAACCATAATTCTTTAGTACTATAATTAATACCATACCATAAATATTTGTTACCATAATCCTTTCATACCATAATTCTTTGGTACCATAATCCTTTGGTACCATAATTTTTAGGACTATAATTAATACTATACCATAAATATTTGTTACCATAATCCTTTCGTACCATAATTCTTTGGTACCATAATCCTTTGGTACCACAATTCTTTGGTACCACAATTCTTTGGTACCATAATTATTTGGTCCAATAATCCTTTGGTACCATAATTCTTCGGTACCATAATCCTTTGGTACCATAATTCTTCGGTACCATAATTATTTGGTCCCATAATCCTTTGGTACCATAATTATTTGGCACCATAATTCTTTGGTACCATAATCCTTTGGTACTATAATTCTTTGGTGACATAATTATTTCTTCCCATAATCCTTTGGTACCATAATTCTTTGGTACCATAATTACTTGACCCATAATTCTTTGGTACCATAATTATTTGGCACCATAATTTTTTGGCACCATAATTATTTGGTACCATAATTCTTTGGTACCATAATTCTTTGGTACCATAATTACTTGACCCATAATTCTTTGGTACCATAATTATTTGGCACCATAATTTTTTGGCACCATAATTATTTGGTACCATAATTCTTTGGTCTTATAATCCTTAGGTACCATAATCCTTTGGTACCATAATTCTTTGGTACCATAATTCTTTAGTACCATAATGCTTTGGTACCATAATTTATTGTTACTATAATCCTATTGTATCAAAATTTCTTGACACCACAAATATTTGTTACCATAAATATTTCTTACCATAATCCTTTGGTATTGTAATTCTTTGGTACCATAATCCTTTGGTATCATAATTCTTTGGTACCATAATTATTTGGTCTCATAATCCTTTGGTACCATAATTCTTTGGTACCATATTCCTTTGGTACCATAATTCTTTGGTACCATAATCCTTTGGTACCATAATTATTTGGTACCATAATCCACTATAATTTCTTGGTACAATAGTAAATGGAAACCTAAAGAAAACTGTTTTATAATTTAGAATCTTGTTACAAAAATAGTAAACAATAGATAAATTTTGTTTCTTCGACAGAGTGCAAATTCCGTTCTTTCATGTACAAAAGAAAAAGATAACCTGGTATTTGTATGTGGTATATTTATCTCCGTCTGTGACGAGAGATTGTCGATAAGTCCAAGAGCAGCAGCGTGTCACTTATTTGCCCTAACGATATCATAAAATCCAAAGCGAAACGATGTTAGACTCCTAAATGTACCCATAAAAGTATATAAATGCACTCTCTCGTAAGCCAACAATTCCCTCTTCATTCCGATTTTGTATATATATATATTTAAAGCGCGAATTAATGGCCATTGATTTATTGATTTTGATATTCAATCGCGCGCGCGCGCTCTAGGACTTAATAGGCAAAATTATGGAGTCCATAAATAAGCTTTTTAACCAATTTACGAGCAATGTGCCAAATGTCTGTATTAGTTTTCAGCTTCTTTTCTCTATCGTACATTTGCATTTGCCACTTAGACGCACTAGAAAAACCGTTGCCTCTGGAAAAGCCCATGTTCCGATAGTTATATAAAAGAAAAAAAAACACTCAATAGATGTTTTATTGACTCTAAGTCTTCGCGGAGCAAAAGAAGCTGTCAATACTAACAAGCTGCTATTAAATTCCAATTTAGAAATAATACCGAACCGAATTGGAATTCTCTTCTTTACGATCGTCATTCACGCGGGGTATATACAACATATCTTTAGAAATAAACGCGAGAAATTTTCTTTCCTATTAGTAACTGTTTTATATCTCTTTTTCATTTATATAGTTTCACGAAATAAAGTCTTTATTTTTTATTACAACTTTATTTCATTTTTTCTTTATATTTCTTTTTTTTCTTTGTCCATTTTATTATTCATTGTTTGCTCTATTAATTTCCGGGGAATTTTATTCTTACACGAAATTATTACCTGGGGAAGAGGAAAATTTTTTCTTCTAAAATTTCAATTAATATTTACAAATATCCAGTGAAACTTTTAGTAAAGTAAAATTGAGTTTTTTTTTTTTTTTTGGGGGGGGGGGGTTTCTTTTAGTATCTATTTTTTACGATTTCTATAGTTTTTTCTTTTTCTTATTTTTACCCGCAGAGAGAAAAATACGATTGGCGTATGATTGGACCAATCTTGGAAGACTAGATCGGGCCAATATTGGCCCAAGATTGAGAATGTTAATACCAATCTCGAATTTATATATAGAACGATTATTAGCCCAAGAGATATTTTTGTACTTACAATTTAGTTTATTTTCTTGTTTGATTAAATTTGAATTTCGCGCCAAAATAATCAATTTAATTCAGTGACGCTTCCGATAGATGGCAAAAAAACTAGTTGCTCATAATCGAGATGTATTTGAGTCAGATATATATTTATTAGTATTTATAATCAGACTTACTTACATCTAGTCAATAATTATTAAATTATTATCAAAAGTCCATAAATTTTATTCTGATTTTAAAATTATTTTTTTATAATAATTAAAATCTTGGATGAATATTGGTCCAATATTTCCATTCAAGGTTGGTTTCTACTTTCTACCCTCGCAATCAATATTGGAATTAACAATTAGGACACTATTTAGCCAGTCCTCAGCATTGGTAATTTCTAACCACATTTATGCGTAAATTAATTTTTGAAAAAACACTTTATAATAAGCAAACTATCATTAAAAATTGTTTCACATGAAATTATTCATTTACCTATGAACAGATTTAAGAAAATAAATTTTTCATACACACATAATTGTCATGATAGAAAATTAAAAAAAAATTAATCCTGGCGGAAACTGGGGCTCAAGTGGAACGCTTACTTTAACATATTGACGCGATGGTAAACAAACTACGGTGTAATATTTTTGTAGAATAAATAATCTATTGGTATTTTTCACCATTAATATTTACTGGCAAGTTTTCCAATAATGGTAATTGCAATTTATGATATTTTCACTATTGGAATTTATGGGAATTTATTGGAACTATATTCAATGATATTTATAAGATGTAAAAAAAATTTTTTTTCTATTCAATGATAGTTGAAAAATATTTATATCTTTTAAATCAAGTGACAATTCTCGATAAGTCGTAATTACCGGAAATTGGTATTTTTCAACATATAAATAGAACAGATAAAATGTCATTTTTTTCATTTTAAATAAAAGTGCACGCTGTGCTTTATATGTTATGTGTGGATAATAATTGTGACGGTCCATAAAACGAGATTCGCATCTTTGATTCTTGATGATTTACGAAGATAATCTCCCAGTCTCCTGCTCTCTCTCTTACTGTCTCTCTCTCTTTCTTTCTCTATTTCTCTCTCTTTTTCTCTCTTTCTGTCTTTTTCCCTCTCTCTTTTTTCTCTTTCTTTCTTACTCTCTCTCTCTCTCTCTCTCTCTCTCTCTCTCTCTCTCTCTCTCTCTCTCTCTTTCTCTTTTTCTCTTTCTTTCTTTTTTTCTTTTTTTCTTTCTTTCTTTCTTTCTTTCTTTCTTTCTTTCTTTCTTTCTTTCTTTCTTTCTTTCTTTCTCTCTCTCTCTCTCTCTCTCTCTCTCTCTCTCTCTCTCTTTCTCTTTTTCTCTTTCTTTCTTTTTTTCTTTTTTTCTTTCTTTCTTTCTTTCTTTCTTTCTTTCTTTCTTTCTTTCTTTCTTTCTTTCTTTCTTTCTTTCTTTCTTGACAGAGAAAGAGAGAGAAAGAGAGAAAAAAAGAGAGAAAAAGAGAGAGAAATTTCTTCTTGATCGCAAGAAGAAATTTCAAATCTACAATGTTAGATGATGATACTTTTTTATTTTCAAAGAATGTTTTGATCAAAATTATTTATTTCGTGTATAGCTCGAAGCATTGAATGATATCGCGACTCGCATTAATATATAATCTCTCTCTGTCGATATATATCGATTCTTAGAGAGGATTTTTGCGAATGTAATTAATATTATAGGACACAGAGTGAGTGTAACGGTCGAGTTCATATCTTTGCCTCACGTAGCACCTCATCATGTATCGTATATCATGACAACGTGCAGACATAGTCACGATGAAGATTCAACGATAGAGGATCACTTGGAAGATCTTTCGCTGATCTAGTTGTGCACCTGACCGCATTTTCTGATGAGTTATAACACCCAATAAACTTTGGTGTGTCTTTCGTAATGCGCTTCTTTTTTCTTTTCTTTTTTATCCATCGCATCATCGCAAATGTTGTTTATAGGATAGCAGCAGTGAAATCGTAATCTCATCTTTATTCAGATCACATTTTTTCTTTCATCTTCTTTTTTTTTTTTTTTGGTGTCAAACTGGAAAAACTGGTACCATAACTGGTCCCATAATTCTTTGGTACCATAATTCTTTAGTACTATAATTCTTTGGTACCATAATTATTTGGCACCATAATTCTTTGGTACCATAATCCTTTGGTACCATAATTCTTTAGTACTATAATTCTTTGGTACCATAATTATTTGGCACCATAATTCTTTGGTACCATAATTCTTTGGTACTATAATTCTTTGGTACCATAATTCTTTAGTACTATAATTCTTTGGTACCATAATTATTTGGCACCATAATTCTTTGGTACCATAATTCGTACCATAAACTGGAAAGGAAGATTGCAATTTGATTTTGATATTGCTACCACTGATGTTTGATACCAAATTATTCATTGGTACCACAAGACAGTAGTTTTACTAAATGGTAGCGTTAATTAATGATTTTCCGGATCTTTGGTGGCTTTGTAGTGGCAACAGATTTTGGTACCAATAACAGTTGATACCCAGGTTGATACAATTAATAGTTGGTGCGATTAATCATTGGTTCCACTGATCTGGTAGATTCAGTACCAGTAGTAGTACCATTAATCAGTGGTTCTACTAATTTTTCAAATAAGTTCCATTTTTGGTGTACCATTAGTGATCCTACTAATCAGTACTTTGTCCTACTGTCAGATCAGTAAAATTTGTGGTACTATTAATATTTGCTGCCATTAATCAGTGGTTCCACTGATCTGGTATATCAGTAATATAAGTGGTACCTTTAATAAGTGGTTCCACTAATCTGATAGATCAGTATAATTAATGGTACCATCAACCAACGATAAATTGTAGCAATAGAAAATTGTACCACTGATTAATAATCCTAATAATCGTTGGTACCATTAAGTTTGTAACATTCATACCATTAGCGATGGTACCATTAATTAGTGGTTCTACTAATTTCTGGTACAATTAATATCTGGTACAATTATTTTTTGGTACAATTAATTTCTGGCACAATTATTTTTTGGTACAATTAATTTCTGGTACAATTAATTTTTGGTACAATTAATTTCTGGTACAATTATTTTTTGGTGCAATTAAGTTTTGGTACAGTTAATTTTTGGTACAATTAATTTCTGGTACAATTATTTTTTGGTGCAATTAATTTTTGGTACAGTTAATTTTTGGTACAATTAATTTCTGGTACAATTAATTTCTGGTGCAATTAATTTCTGGTGCAATTATTAAATAAACATGAAATAAATATTTATTGAAATAATTTTTAATACATAAAAAAGAATATAATAAATTGACGATGAAAACAATTGTAGAAGCAAATTTACCTTTGACCTAGTAAGATAAAATGGTTATTGTAAATTATATGATTTTATTGTATGGAATCAGATAAGCTGTAAAAGAGAGAATGAGAGAGAGAGGGGGTAGTGGGTGAATGCATTTATTGCTGGTAAATGCAGAGAGAATACCGGAGGGGAGAAAAAAGGAAAGAAAAAGAAAAAAAAAGGAAAATTGTATGAGGGAAAATGTGAGGGCTATAAGAGGTGCTTGGGAGAGAAGTTCTTATTCGTACCTGAGGCTACTGACTATCCAATGTGGCAAGGTATTCGAGGAGATGTTGCGATACTGTGCAAGGTCTAGGTTTACAATGAGGTTACTTAATGCATGAGTTTCTACGATATAACCAACGCAATGGCGTAACAACACTTGTATAATGAACATGAATTATATATCTAACCACGTGGATCTTTTCCATATGCGATACTCTCCATATACACATGAACTTGAACAAAACACTCTTGAGACTCAACTATCACTATATGTACGTATACCAAACGACCAATAATGTTTGGATTTTTATTGGTATTTTTCTAAGCTTCTCCAATTTTTAAATGTATTTTTCTTTTGTGCATTTTATGTACATACTTTGTTCCATATCTGCTATTTTATGTTCCTAAATGTGGGATGAAAAGGTACCATTAATAATTGGTACTATTTAAATTCCCTTTGAGAGCATTTTTAGTAGATGGCATCATTGGTACAGAAAGATATTGGTACCATAGGTGGACCTACCATTCTTGGTGCATTTATTATCTGGTACCATAATTTCTTACTGTAAATTTACGTACTGTAAATAATTGGTATTGTTAATATTAACACCAGGGATAACTGGTACCATTAATATTAACACCAAAGATAATTTGTACCATTAATTACTGTCGCCGTAGATAACGGTAACTTGTACCATTGGTAACAACAAACATTAATGCTGAGCACCATTATTGTTTGGTACCTTACAATTACTTACTGGTACCATTGGTAACAAACCATTAATCCTGAGCACCATTATTATTTGGTACCTTACCATTAATACCAATGATAATTTGTACCATTAATTACTGGTACGGTAGATAATAGCAACCATTAATGCTTAGCACCATTATTATTTGGTACCTTACCATTAATGCTGAGCACCATTATTATTTGGTACCTTACCATTACTTACTAGTACCATTGGTAACAGAAACCATTAATGCTGAGCACCATTATTATTTGGTACCTTACCATTACTAACTGGTACCATTGGTAACAGAAAACATTAATGCTGAGCACCATTACTATTTGGTACCTTACCATTAACAACAATGATAATTTTTAACATTAATTACTAGTACCATTGGTAACAGAAACCATTAATCCTGAGCACCATTATTATTCGGTACCTTACCATTAATACCAATGATAATTTGTACCATTACTTACTGGTACCATTGGTAACAGCAACCATTAATGCTTACCATTACTTACTGGTACCATTAGTAACAGAAACCATTAATCCTGAGCACCATTATTATTTGGTACCTTACCATTTCTTACTGGTACCATTGGTAACAGCAACCATTAATGCTGAGCACCATTATTATTTGGTACCTTACCATTACTTACTGGTACTATTGGTAACAGCAACTATTAATGCAGAGCACCATTATTATTTGGTACCGTAGGTAATTGGTACCATTAATCCTAGTTATTATTGCCAATTAGAATCATAAATTGGTTGGTATAGATTGGCACTATAGAATTCAGTACCATTAATCTTCGGTACCACAAATAATTCCAGTAATTAACCTTTAGTACCATTGAAATTAACGCACCCTAAAAATTTGGTATCGTTAATCCTTGCTATCACTAATAATTATTGATTACTCTAAACTTTGGTACCATTAATTATTATTTTTGGTCTCATAGCTTAATCTTAATGTTATCATTATTCCTTGGTACCGTTAATTATTGTTACCATAAATCTTCGCTACTATTAATTATTAGTACTTAAGCTTAATTATAATAATATTCTTTGGTACAATTATTTTTTGGTACCATTAATCATTGGTATTGGTAATAACTGGTACTATTAATACTTGGTACCAATAATTAGTGTCACTATTAATGACTGGTACCATCGATAATTAGCACTATTAATACTTGGTACCATAAATTCATTAGTACCATTTTTTTGGGTTTTTTTCTTTTTTCTTTTTATTATTTTATTTTGCAATTTAGTTTTGTTATTTTATTTTGCAATTTATTTTTGTTATTTTATTTTGCAATTTAGTTTTGTTATTTTATTTTGCAATTTTGTTTTGTTATTTCATTCCCCTCTTTTCTGTTTCACAATTTATTTATCAATTTTATTTTCAATTAACAAACATCGAATGACACTAATGCCAGGTAATTTCTCGAAGGACAATAAAATCTGACTGAGGATTGAATGATTCGGTTGTTATATTCGTTTTGATCTGATTGGAATTGACATTGCAATGTGTGGGCACAAGACGAGGGCGTTTATATATCCCTTTATATTATTGTGTGTATATAATATAGGTATATATATTTATAAAAGTTACGACAGTGAATGCGCACGATTATACAATTAGTGATTCGAAATAATAACTGTCTCGTATGTCAGACTATTCCATAAAAGGATTGACGAGAATTGACAATCATCAGCCATTAAATATATCGGTGTCTTCTTTTTTTTAATTTTCTTCTTGTGCCCACCCTTTTTTTATTTTTTTTTTTTCAATAGTCAGCATTTTATTCCTTAGGCACAATATTTCAAGTTTACTATTTTTTTTCAATTATTTGCCTTTGTAAATTTTCATAAAATTAATAATTAATTTTTTAAATAA
>JUFY01014166.1:9583-20777 GCA_001855655.1 Leptopilina clavipes
CTGTATTTGAATCAAATACGATTGAATTGACTCAAATAAAATTTAATTTAAATACAAGTAAATATTTATTTGATAATAGACAAGTAATCGGTTATTTGAATCAAATAATTTTTTTTTTTTCAGTATATTATAATAAAATAATTGAACATCAAGACTCAAGTCGTAAAACTAAACAATGAAAAAATAATCATGATTATAATGTTGGGAAAAAAGGGAAATTCATATATATATGCGAAAATATTTATACAGTTAAAATTTTTATCCACCCTGAAAAGGTTGTTTGGCTTTTTAGTCGATGAATAAATTTCCATCGAGGTCGACCTTGTCAGAAATAGTTCTTAGTATCCACGATGGAATTTAACTTGCATAAATATAAAAATGCATTTTATGTACTTGGACGTATGTTGATCGTTTAAACAACTGGATTGGTTTTTAAATTATTCTCTTGAAACTCTTGATATATCGATTATATTGCTACCCAAACATGACGATATAGAAATGTGCAGTAAAATATCGTCTCCTCTTTATCGTCTTCCAGTTCAGCAGATTTGCTATATATAATTTACTTTTGAAAATTCAGTCTTTTATATTTGCCACTGTACAGTACGGTTCGTATATAAGTCATGTTTAAAAACGGAAGTGATATCTAGTCTAGATGATGGTACATATAATATAATACACAATTGTCAAGAAGTCAGAGGACATGAGAAAGAAAAAAAAATTTCCCACCAGTGAAATATTCAAGATAACAAAATGTCTGGTCGTAGTGGGTCAGAAAAATTCTATACGTTCCCTAGAGAGAAGAGAGAGAGAGTTGGCGAGGTCTCGTATAAATCTCCAGATATAAGGGATTATTTAAAATAAGAGGTGCGAATAAATATTTGCGTAAAATTACCTAGTCATGTAAAAATGATTTTTAGTACGAAGGAAAAAATCCAAAGAAAAATTTCTTTGGAGATGAATTTTGTTTGCAAGGAAAAAAAAATCCTACTGGTGAAACAAATTTGTAATAACGTTTTAACTTTTCGATAATCTTTCACTTTATTTAACCAAACCTTGTAATTTCAGGCGTTAACTGTAACTTTGTAATTCGATCAGAAACTTTTAGTTTATAATTATGTTACAGACGCTGCGGGAAGCGAGGTAAAATTCGACGAGCACGGTGATGGACTCGCACGCTACGAGATTCTCAATTTCAGGAAAATGAATCTCAGCAGTAATAATGGATATCAGTATAAGGTGAATTAATTAAAAACTTAACAAACTTAATTCAATTCCGGAATGATGATGTACTTCGCGACAAAATTGTTCCATGTTTTTTTATATGTAAATTAAAAAATTTATGTAGGTACATTGATTCCGTATTTGATACATTTATCTAGTTTAGGTACAGATTTGCTTTGAACAAATTAATAAATTTTTAACCATCATCATTCAAGACTGAGTAAATTGAAACAGAAATTTTATCTCTAAACTTGAGTCAGTAAAATTTCTCTCACTAAATATCATGAAACTTCAAAGGGAATAAATGACCTTTCAGGATAGTTCAATGAAGGAAAATTCCACTATGGAAATCAGTGAAACATCATTGAAATTTCAGTGACTACTGTAGAGCATTGGTAAATCAATTTGCATTGATTTAACCTATTAGTTTAAAGGTGAAAAACATTTGAATTAAACAGAATTAGAATTATACAAAAACTATTGCTATTTGGGGAACAATTTGCTATTAATATTTTGGAATAAAAGTATAAATTTATTATTTCCAAACATAGGCAAAACGTTCGGTTTTCTAAGAAAGATAAAATTCAGTTTCATGGGAAAATAATAAAGATAACTAACTATATATAGTCATTTTGTTAGTTTGAAGGGAAACAAATGTTTTTCCTCGCGTGTCATTTCCTTTGAAATCGATTCTTCTCTGATCGAATCCACCTTTTCACGAGAGGAGTTTAAATCACTTTGAAAAACCACTGAAACATCTATTTTCCAGAGCACTTTGACTTGTGATCGAAGGAACGAGAATCTCGCAATAAATCTTGCCTAACTGAAAGCTCACTTATCTCATGAAAGGATCTTTTACACTTTAAAATCCCTAAAAATTACGAGTCTTTCAGGTGCCTTTTTTGTGATAATCGATCACTGTCTCCTTCCTCTATTTCTGTCTCTATATCACTATATATCCCCGCACTTGGAGAATCAAGCAAAACCCACCTCCCATTCCAGCAATAATAGCAATCGTTCATTTCCGTCGCAATTCGATTCCTGAATTATTCATGGCACATCTCATCTTCTATACATACACACTTGATATTTGCAGGTGGTGGGCAAATGGTTTAGTCTTAAATCCCTCGATATCCGAACTGACGAGCTGGTTTGGGCACGTGGTGCAAAAGATATTCCAATATCAGCTTGCTCATTACCCTGCGAACCAGGCATGATTAAGAAGCAACAGGGTGACACTTGTTGCTGGGTGTGCGACCAATGTGAAGAGTATGAATACGTTTTTGACGATATGACATGCAAGGACTGTGGTCCAGGTAGATGGCCTCATCCGGATAAGAAAGGTTGCTATCAACTGCCGATTAAGCATATCAGGTGGACTAGTGCGTTTGCCATAGTGCCTGCGGTGATTTCCAGTTTGGGAATCATAACAACTCTTGCAGTGGCTGGATTGCTCTTTAAGCATCGTGACACGCCAGTGGTCAGGGCATCGGGACGAGAATTAACCCTCATCCTCTTAGCTGGAGTCCTGGTTTGTTATCTCAATACATTTCTCCTTTTGGCAACTCCAACCACAGCCACATGCATCCTTCAGAGATTCGGCGTTGGGGTTAGCTTCAGTGCTGTTTATGGTGCTCTACTAACCAAGACTAATAGGATCGCAAGGATCTTCGATTCAGCAACAAGGTCGGCCGTCAGATTAAGATACATCAGTCCCACGTCACAAGTGTGCATCGCTGCAGCCCTCATTGCATTTCAGGTTAGTTGTGTTCCTCCAAACTGCTAACGACATCTTAATATTGAGGATTTATCACATATACTTACAGTGAGAAAAGTTTAGCACAATCTTTCGAGCAACATCGAAAGTTGTTCCACTCACAGAAAACCGTTGCTGCTTTCTTGGATCATTCTAAAAATTGGTCCAAAAAGCTGTATCACTTTGCAACGTTTTGATACCTTCAGGTTTTCTGTGACTGTGGAATAGATTCTCTCCATTTGCACTGAGAAACGTTTAAGATGCGTCAAATTGAGCACAATATGTCGAACCTAACATTTTTGAACAATAGATTCTGCGCTTTTGATGGACTGTACTAAAACAGAGTTCGTCTAGTTGGCGCTGCTGTTGTTCGATTTTAATACAGCATCTGTATGACGACTTCAAGGTGCGGTATCTGTTCCCAATTTTTTGCCACTGCCAAAATTTTCTCACTGTATCGTAGAAAAATTCACCACTACCGGAAATGACAATACTGCGATCATTTTTAAACCGCAAGTACATTTAAAATTGATCGTTGATAGCAATTACAAATGAATTAATTCTCAATATACAAGAATATCGTTTTTTCCGCGCAGTGAAGTAGATTTCCTATTATTGCCATTGTTATATGGTTATTTGTATTCCTGGCTATATGGGTTGGGGGGATTAAACAGCTCAACTGGTGGTTGTATTAGCATGCAAATGTGATAATCTTTTTTTCCGCAGTTATATTTTCTGATTAAATAATACGATTTAGCTTTCGGCATAATCCCTGCTTCTCATATGTTTCATTCCGCTAAATTTCGTGTTATTGTTTTCTTCTTTCTCTATACAGATTTTGATTTATTTGCAACCTGGTCTTTCATGTCTAAAACTACTTTACTCATTTCTTTTTTCCCTTTATCCATGAATGCGGAAAAATGAATTGAAAAATGAATTTCATATGCGGGCGCTTTTTTTCCCCTGTTTTCCCAATTATTCTCGCACCCATTTTCTGTCTGCTGTTATATGATTTTGAAAATTGCACGCCATTTGTTTATTTATGTTGGAAATGATAATGATGATAATACCGTTTTTTGTGAAACTAAATTCAGGTGGTGCTGACATTGGTCTGGATGATTGTGGAACCACCGGGTACACGTTACTGGTACCCGGATCGAAAAGAAGTGATCCTCAAATGTAATATTCAGGACATGAGTTTCCTCTTTTCTCAACTTTATAACGCGACCTTGATCCTTGTATCCACTATTTATGCGGTTAAAACGAGAAAAATTCCTGAGAATTTCAACGAGAGCAAGTTTATCGGATTCACAATGTATACAACATGTATAATTTGGTTGGCTTTTGTGCCAATATACTTTGGTACTGGGAATGCCCACGAGACACAAATCACGACACTTTGTGTGGCTATAAGCCTTAGTGCTTCAGTGACTTTAGTCTGCCTCTATTCTCCTAAAGTTTATATAATCATCTTTCAGCCAGATAAGAACATTAGAGGAAAAGTTACCATGGGAGGTAGTACGTTTAAGAAACAATGCAGCAGCGCTGGAACATCCTCCGTATCAAAATGTGAGTCTTTAAAAAAAAACTTCTCTCATCTAATTTAATTTATTGTTTCAGTTTTTATTTCTAAAAATGTCTCATTCAATTTTATGTACATGTTAATAAATTTTTCTTTTGCTTTAAACCATGCAAAAAGAAATTTTACATTTAAGTTTATGTTATCCTTTTCCCTCGACATATATGTCATTTCAATGCTGAGTGAAAACCAATTTCATTAAAAAATTTTATCCATACAATAAAGAAATTCCAATTTCATTAGTATTAATAAAACAATTTCTTTCATATTAATATATGAAATTTCCTTTGGGTTCGTTAAGATAATAGAAAAAATCATTCTGCTAAAAGAATCTTCATTCTTTATAATCAATTTTTCCTCAACGTAGGGAGTTGGTTCGATAATCCAATGCTCGGCAAGTCGTGTCAGCTACTAATTAATCCGGTGAGCAACGTGCATAAAGTAATGTCAGAGTTTTTAAAAGGGTTGCTAAAAAGTCTTCAGAGACAAAGACCTTTTTTTTATCCATTCTCTGTTAATTTTCAGCCTCTTATTAATAGCGCTAAATTAAGATTCTCTTAACTATGACAGTAATTACTAACCACGAAACTAATTAAATATTGTTTGAGATCTATATTTTAAAACTAATGTAACATATTTGCATTTGAAAAATATTATTATATGAAGTTCGGGAAACTAAAATTATACTTTCTACGATTTCTTTAATTACTCTCTCTCTCTCTCTCTCTCATCTTTCTTTCCCTGATGCTTAAAATGTTAGAAAACGGGAAACCATTGAATAAATTTTGTTATTTCCCCCGGTAACTTTAAAGCCAATTTATCGTTCACTGTTAAAAGCTTCCCAGTTTTAAATTAAAATCCAACAATCAAATCGGCTTGAGACTCGAAAATCGAATAGAGCAACTCGTTGATGAGAATTTATTAAAAAGTTCAAAAGTGACTTTTAATTTAAAGTGATTATTTGCAAATTAGATTTTAATTATTTTACAGAGACAGATACGGATACTGAATTGATTGGATAAGAGAAAAGAGATTTATATAAAAAAAAAGAATTTTATACTAATATGTATATACTAAATGCCCTATTTTCTTTATTATATTTTATTTTTACCCGATAAAAGTTTTTCATAGAAAATTTTTTTTTATTTGTTAAGATATTTAAAAATTTTTAAACTAATATATAATTCATCAATTAACGTCAAAAAGTCGTTTCCTTTTTTATTCTTTGCTTACTTTTAATATTCCTCGCTTAATTAAGTAATTTGCATGAAAACTGAATAATAAATTTCGATTCAAGATATCTCTCTAGACTTAATCCATATTAAATTAAAATATATTGGCCTTTCCACTTCATTTATAAATATATATACATATAAAATTAGCGATATACTTGAAAGCACAATTAAATGTTATTTAATCAACTAAAAAAATACAAAAATTTCTTTATTAATAATTTTAATAATTTTATAAATTAATACTGCGGATTTGAAAAAAAAAATGAAAAATTAATCTCTTTTAAATTTTTAATCCAACAAAAAATGTAAATGAATCGATATAATTCAGTATCGTGAATATTTTATAATTGAACTGATTATTAATGGACTTAATAAATTTTATATTTAATCTGATTAAAATGTTTAAATTTCTTTCCAGTAAAATATATTTCAATGCGATCAAAATATATTCTAAAAATCTAATAATTATATTTCATTCATAATAAACGCGTAATAATTCAGAAGAAAAATTTATATAATAAATAATGTTTATTTAAAACAGTTTTTTTATAATATTTGTATATATTATATTTAATCTAAAAAAAAATTTTAAAAAGAACACTTTTAATTTACTATGGAAAAAATGGGTCAAAAAAATTAGTAAAACGAGATAATCTAACAAATCCCCTGTAATACAGTAACTGCAAATTACCGTCCACCTCCCAATTACGTTAAAGGTCAATTTTCTAAATTGTTATTATCCAAATATAGTTAGCACTGATTTGAGTTTAAAAACCTAGAGATTTATTCTATAAAAAAAAGAAGGAAAAAAAACTGTAGCAATTAAAAATAAATTTTGAATAGAAAATTACATTTTTTTCTATGAAAGAGAGAATTTTTGTTAATTTTAGTTATTTTGTTTATTTAATGTTCTAGTTGAAAATTAAAATATAAATTAAATTTTAGTTATTTTGTTTATTTAATTTTCTACTTGACAATTAAAATATAAATAGTTAAAATATAAATTAAATTTTAGTTATTTTGTTTATTTAATTTTCTACTTGAAAATTATTTTTGTCTGAGTGAAATAACTTTTTCTACTTTGAAATTAAGCCTGGACAATTTATATGAATTTGTCTGGCAGAACTGTACTTTTTTCACTTAAAAAGTAAAGTCTTGCCAAAGACAACTTTACCTACTTGAAAATTAGCTTTGCAGGGGAAACTATATACTTTTTTTTCTATATACTTAAAAACTATTGGATGCTGCCTTAACAGAATAACTTTATCTACTTAAAAGTATAATCTTGGACAAAAGTTGTTCTACTTAAAATAGTTAAAATTGATCATATTGCTATAACTATTTTACTAAAAAGAAAAAAAAGTTTTATGTATATAAAAAAATACATAAATTATAATTTATGTACTTAAATTTCCCGCCTTTATTTTCTCTATATCATTGGTATAAATTTTTTTTATGTTTCAGATACGGGTTGCGAGATGATAAAAGAAAATATCCCTTTACAGACTGCGCTGACTGCTGCAGTGCAAACATCTGTGGGTGTGACTGAAATCTCATTATCATCCAACTCCTCTAACAAATTACTTAATAAAGAACAAATAGCTCAACTTTAAAACTCGTGATATATTGTAAATTATATATCAATATTGAGACTTGATATTAAAAAAAAAAAAAAAGAAAACAGGTGCCGTTCGATATTTATCTCGATATAACGTTTAATTGAGATATAAAAACAAAAAAATTTGTAAGATTTGCCAAAACAGTATTTCGTCAAGATCTATAATTTATAGTGCGCGTTTAAGTGCAAAAAAAAAAAATAATAATAATAAAAACACTGCGACAAATAAATGATAATTATATATAAATATAATATTATAAAATGCTGAACTATAATCGATCGTGATTTTTAGTATTAGCATTATATATGACTAAAAAATATAGAGACTAAATTATATATAAATATTATATATACACTGAAAAAAATCTATTTGATTCAAATAACCATTTATTTATTTATTGAGATCAATACTTTATTATCAAATAAATATTTATACTTGAAACAAATAATTTTTATTTAAATCAAATAAGTTGCAAGTGAAATAATAATTTCTGTATTTGAATCAAATACCATTTAATTGACTCAAATATAGAATTTATTTGATACAAATAAATATTTATTTGACAATAGTCAAGTAATTCATTATATTTGAATTAAATAAATTTTTTTCTCCCTGTATATATAGTCTCTGAGTGTGTGCTGTGTCGTATATATATTATATCAATTACATTCATCGCGAAATCGGCTCTAAGATCTCAAATTTATTGTAGCATATAATATTTCATTATATTCAATTTTCGGATAAAAAATTGGTTCCTAATTAGAAAAAAAAGTATATAATTGCGAGTTGAAAAAGTTCATATTAAATTGTTAATTTTTATCTCTAAAGAATTAGTAAGATTCGATTGGTAAAAAAGTGGGAATTTTGATTCCAAAGACAAATTTAGTCGCATATTTTACTGAAAAAAAAAAATTTATTTGATTCAAATAACCGTTTACTTGTCTATAAAATAAATATTTACTGGAACTAAATAATTTTTATTAAAGTTAAATAATTTGTATAAGTGAAATAATAATTTCTCTATTTGAATAAAAATTAGTTGACTTAAAATTTGTTTGACAAAAATAAATATTTATTTAATAACAGTCAAGTAAAATCATTATTTTAATTCTTGAAATTCAAAATTTCAATAATTCAGATTTTGAGAGTAATGAAAATATAATTAATTTGTTTATATTTATTATTTTATTTATACTAAATCAATTGACGAAAATCGATTAAAAAAAAAAAATTTTTTTTAGAAAATGAGAAAAAAACGATTCATTTTTTTCTATCTAAAAACGTTGTTTATAATATAAAAACATATATTATCGAGGGATATATAATATATGGAAGGAGAGAGTAAGAAAGCAATAATTGCATACTTTAAAAAGAGAGTATATATACATTCAGTGAAGTTGAAACTTGAAACAGTTTTATGAGTTTTATGATTTAGCAACTTTATATAGAAGACGTTTCAGAAACCGGAAAAGATTATTGAGAACGTCAATTTAACTTTTCGTGCAAATTATTTGGTAATTATAAAGAAACACGGCTCTAAAAATTATTTCCTTCTTTATAAAATTAAATTTGATGTCTATGTCTTATTTGGAAAATATTGCGATAAATTTTGTATTTCTGCATCAAAATATAACTCAGAATTTTTGTCAATATTTTTTACACAATATTTTTTACAAGTTACTATAATATTCAATATTATAATTATTTATAAAAAAAATTACAATGAAAATATTGTTTCAATATTATTGACAAGAATTGAAAATATATAAAAGTTGTTTATTTTATCATATGGAAAATTTGTTTCTTATAAATCTACGTTATTCCCGTCGAAAAAAAAAATTCAAATATAATTCACGATATATATTTCTAGGGGCTGTGGAATCGTAAGTTCTCGTAAAAGTTAATATTTGGTTCAGTACGTGACTAAAGGTAATGGCTTATTATTTTTTCAGTGCCACTTTAGATTCTATGTGTTCAAGGGAAACCCACACAAATAAAATACTGTAATAAGTCACAATATTTTATTTAAATTTCAAAAGAATTGGAGACATAAAGAATATTTAGGTGGATGAGGCTTCATTTAGATAAATTGGTCATTCACATGGTTCCATATATTTGTTATATTTTATATACAAATGAAGAAAAATGGGTTATATAATATTTCACATTATAGGAATTTATATATCAACCACAATCGTTTTGCAATAACAATAAAAATTATTTAAATAAAATATTATTACAAAATTAAGGGAAAAAATGAAAAAAATTTTATTCACGAATGTTATATAGTAAATTATTATCAAAATTAATCACTTTTTCTCTATTTTAACGTTAAAAAACAAATAAATGAGTTTTCTGTTATCGTCCGGAAAAGGATAAAATTTTATAAATATTTGTAAATAATGTAATAATTTATTCAAAAGTTATTAAAATATTATATAGTAGAAATTTATATTTATATATTAATTCATAGTACAAAGTATAAATAATTTATATACAATTTTATAATCCATTTTTCTCATCATATAAAAAAAAATTAAGACAAGTTGATTTGTTTCTAAAGATTTAAACAAATTGTAAATATTATTAAAAAAAATGCACTACATATCTAATCAGAGATAGAAATGTCTAAATAAATAATTTATTTTTTGTTAATGATACGAATTGAAAAAAAAATTTTAATGCGAAAACAATTGCGGAAATTTATCTTCTGTAATTATATTTTATTTCTTATACGAAAGGGCATTTTATTTGACTTATTGGATATAATAATTTAATATAGGTAAAATTAGTGCAATAAGTATGTTATAAGAAACATTTGTATAAAAATTAAGATGAAAAGCCTAATGGTAAATATAAAAATAACGTGACACCTTAGAGCCGAGAATCTAATATTACCATAATTCATCTTTATGAAACTATATTTATCATAAGTCATTGTCATACCGAGTCATCATACATTATTGTTATTGTTAAATAATACATTGATATATTAAAAATGTATTGTGTGCCATGAGTTATATATATTTTTTCTGAATTCCTCGTGATCTCGTTCCCCTTTAGTCTTTATATAAGCTTCTTTGCAACTTTTATCATAGAGAAAGCCTTCGAGTCAATTTTCTTGTACAAAAAAAAAAGGAATTAAGCTTTCCGAGAATCGCACGAGGGATTCATGAAGAAGATAAAAAAAAATTGGAAAATAAAGGAATGTTTAAGAGAAATTTGATTTTTTTTTCATTGAAAAAAAAAATTCTCCCCAAAAAAAATTTTTTACACCCTGAATCTTCAATTTAGTGTGACATCATATCATAATTTCACTAAACCGGGGTTTCACTGTATAAACGCAATCCTATCTAAATTACCCAATACAATTAAATTTCAAAAATTTTCTTTTTTAATCTCATTTTTCAAAAAAGTAAACATTTAATTGTTTTCTGATAATTTCAGTTCGAAATTGAAGATTAAATTATTGGATTATTGCATTATTGCGTTACTCCACTTTTCTGTAAAAAAAAAATGTATATCGCTTGTTTACTTGAAATATTGATTCAGAAAAATGTAAAAAAAAAAAGAAAAAAATCAACGTTGATAAATATAACTTAATTAAGCCAGAATATTTTAAGGAGAAAAAACGCTAATTCAACAAAAAATCGCGAAGAACGGAAAATCATATTATTTTCTAATTCAAAAGTTTTAAATTTATTACGATTAAATTATTTTATTACAATCAATTATTAATTATTGCATTATTATTTTTTTGGGTAGGATTTGAATTATTTTT
>JUFY01014167.1:13870-30850 GCA_001855655.1 Leptopilina clavipes
GTGACTGCACCTTAATGCTACAAACAATGAACCTATGAAACTGACTTTATATCGCACATTATGAAAATTCTCCTCTCTCTCTCTTCTAAAATAGTTTCTGATTGAAAGATCCAGTTTTGACATATTTTTATTGCTTATTGTTTTTGCTTATTTCGTGTCTGTCAATTTAACAAAAGCAGTGAAAGGTGAGTTTTGACAATATATTCAATTTTTTCGAAATCTTTTCCCATTATTGTTATTTATTACTGCAATTTCAAAGAGTGTCACCTTAAAATGTATACGTGTTATAATGAAAAGAAAATGTTTTCATTTCAAAATGAATACAACAACAAATATTTTGAATATTTCACTATATAACCTAACATATGAATTATTTTCAGATGTCTCTGACATTTCAGCAAATTATATTAGATGCAAAGAAACTAGTTGGTCGGATATCCGATCAAGAAAGCAAAGCTGATAATTTAATTTGTGAAATTCAATCAGTTTGCACACAAATTGATGGAATGAAGCAGGTAAGTAAATTATTGATGTACAATTATTATTTATAGAATAGAATTCAACAGTGAAATTGGATTTCCATTGCATTGAACATTTTATCAATTTTTCTATTTTAAACTCTTGACTTTAATTTTAAAATATACTTGAATCGTGTCTTCATTTTATTGGAAAACTTTAAATACAAAATAGCAGTTGAAGGTTAATTCGTTTTTCTTATGATGCTATAGAAATTTTTATTTTCGCAAACAATTTTTTTTTTACAATATTTTATTCAATTTACAATAAATTTTAAAAGGGGACATATGAAAAATAATTAACAAATACATTTTTGTGAAATTATTTGACTTGAAAATGAATATTTTAGATTCAAATTTGTTTTATTGCTAAACTACTTGTTTTGACATTTTTCCCCTCGAAATATAAAAATATAATATTCTAGGTCAAATCGATTTTAATCGAAAATCATGCTTCTTCCAGAATAAATCGACTTTTATATAAAAAGAAATTTCGATTTAAAATCGATTAATTTTTCTTCTTCGATTTTTACCAATAATCGATCGATTAATCGTTATTCGATTTTTCAGGGATTACTTTATTAAAGGTGTGTTCTTAACTGTCCTTAATGGTATTCATCAGTGGCAGGCAAATATTTCTGTCTGTACTTTATTTTCCCAAAATTAGAAATAATACCTGATTATGAACTAAGCATAATGAAAATTTTAAATCGTAAATTGTAAATTTTACATGAGAGAGAAAAAGATGGAATTGTCTTTTATCCTTTTCTCTCTTATGTAAAATTTACGATTTAGAAGTTTCATTCTGCGTTGGCCTACAATTTTTTAAGTTAAGTACACGTACTGGCAGCCATTTTTAAAAGGCCATTTCACGGTCTGCCATTGCAGAACACCATTAATCCAACACAGGGGAGAAAATGAAGAATAATAATTGTAATTAGATGTTTTTAATTATGATATATATGATTTCAGTATCAGGAGGAAGTTGAAGTTTTAAACGCTGAGGCAAAACAAACTTCTCATTTGCAAGTTATTGCTGGCATTCAACAAGAGAATAGGCATCTTAGGGAAATTCAAGCCGAGAATCGAGAATTAAAAAGTGCTCTTGAGGATCACAAAAGTGCTCTCGAATTAATAATGTCCAAATACCGTCAACAGACAGCATCACTTTTAAAACAATGGAAACCAGACTACATTTCACTCTACAATTCTAAATACGCAAATGTAAGATAAGGCCAACGTAGAATTTAACCTCTAAATCGTAAACTTTACATGAGAGAGAAAAGGATAGTAATACCTTTTGCATTTTTCTAGAAAAGAACAAAAGATATTTCTATCCTTTTCTCTCTCTCTCGTGTATAATTCACGTTTTACAATTTAGAGGTTTCATTTTGCGTTATTGGCCCATTTACGATTATCTACATTTTTCAACAATTCAATATTAAATTGAAATATTTTTCACAGTAAAAATTTATCAGACGAAAGGCCAACGCAGAATATAAATAATAATATAATATAAATATAAAAATATATAAATAATAATATAAATATAAAAAATTTGGAAAATTTTGCGTTGACCTTAAGGGAGCCTTAAGGTCTGTTCATTGAGGCGCTTGCGCAACATCTGGGTCTGATGTCTGCCATCTAACCTCAAAACTAAAAATGTTTTTTAACGTTTTTAATCATTTTAATACAAAACATAAATACAATAAAAATTAATTTTAAAAAGCTAAATAACCTATAGAAATAATATTCTAATAAACACAAATAATGACAATTGATTTGTTTTTAAATACAGATAATTACCAGTCAAGCGGAAAAAATAAATGAAATGGCGGCCGTGATGAAAACAGCGGCCGCTTTGGACGAGGAAAATGAAATGAAAGAAAAAGAATTAATCGCACGATTAAAGGAAGAAAATATTGTTCTTCGACAAATTGTTGACGTTGCAAATAAACATGGTTCTTTAAAAAACGACCCTCCCATGGAGAATAAAACAGTTCAAACAGACGAATAATGTAAATTATTCATTTTATGTAAAATTCATCTTTTTTTTTCTACATTGAATGACTGAATATTTATTATGTTATGTAAATTGTATGGACGGAATCAAATTCATAAAAAATTATTTTTGACTTTTTTCCTATTTTTCCCATAGAACAGTAAATCACTGTTTAAAAAAAGAAAAAAAAATCGTCGATTGTAAAAACACGTTTTGTAGTTGAAGAAAAACCGTAAATATTTTTGGCTAAAATTTTCACTTCTACACGTGTGATGCAATATACATATAAATATATATATACATATAAATATATTTTTGTAACTTAAAAGATTTGAAGGTATTTCTTCGCTAAAAAATCGTGAATTAAATTTCTAATTTTGTTCTTATTGGATAATTTAATTATAATATGATTTCTATTTTATACTGTGAATTAAAATTAATTATGAAATAATTATATTAATTATTTTATAATTATTTAATTATGATAATTAGGTTAATTATGAAAATTGTGAATTTTATTATTAATTAATCATTGTTCTAGTATAATAATTTAGTGTTTTTTTTGTTTGTATAAAAATGTTTTTTTTTCTGTAAAAACGAAATAGTTTGTCTTTTATACTATAAAAAATGAATGATTTAATTATACACTATTTGTAAGTTAATTAAAAAACATATTTAATAATTTGATCATAATATAATTAAAATATTAAGAAAATTGAGAAATAAAGTCTCGTTTTTTTTTGCATCGAAAATATGTGCCGTCAACTCGATGAATTGATTCCAGTTGTGAACGATGTAATAAAAAGAAAAAAAAAAAAAAAAATTGATGCGAAGCATTTGTAAAATAGTTTACTGATATTAATATATATTAAAAAGAAAAAGTTTTTATTAATCAAAATACGCAGAAATACATTCAAGAGGAACGAATTTATCAAAAAGAAAATTAATTTCTATAAAAGAAACTTTCAAACATTTTTTTAGAATTTACAAAAGAAAAATTAATTTCTTAAAAAAACTTTCAAACATTTTTACTCTAATTTTTTCCAGAATTTCATCATATATAAAAATTCGTTTCATTTGGAATATTTCTTTTTATTTACATACCAGGAAAAAATATTTGTCTATTTTTTATTTTTTATTCAAAAAATAAAGAATTTTTTTTCACCCCGGAAATATTAAATTTTAAGGTTTAAATATTATTTTTAAAAAGTACGAAATAAATAAAATATGGTTAAAAATCTTTAGGTATAGAATTTTTATTATATTACTTTTGGGATTCTTTTATGGTTTTATAGCCGTATTCGAAGAAAAATGGAAAAATGACAAAACTCTGCAAAAATAAATACAATTCTTATTGTGTGTGAGAAATTTTGCCGAACCCTTAAAAATATTATAAAAATGTGAATGATAATCGGTCATTTTTATGTATATATAGGACTTAACCCAGCTCATGTAATAAATTTGCCAATTTTTCTTCGAAAGATTTTTGGCAAATAGAATTATTTTCTTTTTTTTTTAAAGAAAACATTCAATAGAAATATTTTACAGGCCCCTATTTCATCACATAGATATACAATAATTATATGGATTTTTTTCCTACATTTTCCGCACCCTTTTTAAAAAAATTTTATTGCGCTTGCCTGATGTTCTTTTCTCTTTCATTTTTTTTTCTAAATTCATTTTTCAAAAAATTATCGAAAAATTAAATTAAAATTTTGTATTTTTAAATTATTTTTCGCCCCCCCCTGCCCCTTTGGATATTTTTTCATTGATGTTTAAACAAATTATTTATTTATGTAATTTGAAAATTTAAATAAAGAAAAATTTATTTGTTTGAAAATTTAAATAAAGAAACATTTATTTATTTGAAAATTTAAATAAAGAAACATTTGTTTATTTGAAAATTGAAATAAAGAAAAATTTATTTATTTGAAAATTTAAATAAAGAACAAATTTAGTTATTTGAGAATTTACGATTTAAAAAGTGGTTGAAAATTGGGAAAAATGTTTATATGTATTTTTTTTCCACCCCCTCTGGAGTTGTTTTCACTCTAATTTGCATTTAAAAAACTTATTGTTTTCGTTCTCTCTCTTTCTTGTCTGTATTTGGAAACGAAGGAGTTCTCTGTCTCTGTCTTCACCTCCCTTTTCATCTATTTTATAAATGAAGAGGATCCTGTAAATTTTTTTTTTTTTTTTTTGAGTTGGCCCCTTGATAGGTATTTATTATCCGACCTTTTTCATTTCGTTGGGTTTCTAATGCGGACAGGTAGCTCGATTTTCAAGTCAAAGCGTATCCTGTAGAGTTAGGAAGACTACATTCAGGAATTTAGCGTCTCCACTAAAATAAAATTCTTCTTTGTTCCCTTGACTCTTCTGCGAATCTTCCCAGAGACCCTTATTCTCACTTTTCACTCACTCTCCCTCTCTCTCTCTCCCTCCCTCCCTCTGCGTGCGCGTCCTTTTAAAATGAATTTTCCACTCCAACATTTTAAAGCTCCAATTCACGTGACTTTTAGAACCATTGCAAATTTCACATATATATATATAATTCTACTAAAAAAAGCGTGCAAAAAAAAAATTCCCTCCTGTAATAAAAATATAAAATAATAAAAAAAAAAATGGGAAAATACTAAAAATATTAAAAAGAATAAACAAAATTTAGAATTAATTTTTATTTCTGAAATTATTTTATAAATTCTATATAGAAAATTGTGTCGGTTCTGAAAATTATTTTTTTTAAATTTATAATATTCATTTTTAATTCAAATTAATTTATGTAAAATAAAAAATAAATATTAAATTCAAAGTAAATTTTAAAGTTCAAAGTAAATTTTTTTTTTATTAGAATTAAAAAAATTAATTGGGTTTAAAATTTGGAAAAAATTATTTTTGACATTCTTAAAACTGCGAAGCACATAATGTGAGTTCGAATAAACAGGAAATTCGTTTTGAAATAATGAACGAAAATGGGCAGCAGATGGTTTAGGTCTCTCTCGAAAAATTCATACCAAACATAAAATCAAGTTTCCCTCTTTCTTTGGCGAGAGAGTTTCGTACAGATGCTGGTTGGACTTTTCAGCTGGTTCGATATACGCATAAAGTCTGAAAAATTCACACGATCAAAAAAAAGAGAAAATTAGAAAAAAAATTGAAAAAAAAATAGAAAAAAATAGAAAAAAAAATAGAAAAAAAATAGAAAAAAATAGAAAAAAAGTAGAAAAAAAAATAAATAAGAAAATATGAAAATAAATAGAAAAAAAAATTGTACAAAATAAAGACAAGAGCCCACATGTGGTTGGAATACGGAATTTCCCGAGAATGGCGTAACAGGACAAAGATTCACCTTACCCATCTCATCATATTCTTCTCTCCTCTCCTCTTTTCTATTATTTCCTTCCTTCTCTTTTCTCTTCTCTCCAGTTCTCACCTTCATCAACCCATCAAACGTGTTTCCACATTGTATATTATACAAATTTAGCAAATTTTTATACTCTCATAGAAAAATTTTGTAACTTATGTATCCACAAAAAGTTTTTCTTGTAAATAATCATACGGTAAAAATTTTTTCGAGAATTAAAAAATTTGCATCTTGTTATTTCTTTTCATTTTTTTTTATAGTAAATAAATAAAATAAACAAGACAAAAATTATTAAAAAAAACAAATTTTTCGATAACAATAATTTTTTTCTCCATTGAAATTTTTGTAAAAAAAAAAATATAAAGGTATACTAAATTCCTAAAATTATTATTAAAATTGAGAAACACTTTTTTCCACAAAATATATAAATTTTCTCAAATTCTGAATTTTATTAAATTTCAATTGTATAAAATAAAGAAAACTTATCTTTGAAATTTAAAATAAAAAAGCATTCATCTCATTTATTGAAAAAATTGGACAAAAATAATTTTCAATTTATATTTAAATAATTGAAAAATTGTGCAAATAATTTTAGAATTCAGTAAAATAATTGAAAAATTGTTAAAATAATTGAAATATAGTTGAAATAATTTTAAAAATGTTTTGTAATTGAAAAATTGTCAAAATAATTTTAAATTTATTAAAATAATTGAAATATTGTTGAAATAATTTTGAAATTCTTTAAAATAATTGACAAAATTGACAAAATAAGTTTAGAATTCATCGAAATAATTGAATAATTAGCAAAATAATTTTAAATTTAATTAAAATAATTGAAAAATTCTTAAAATAATTAAAATATTGTTGAAATAATATTAAAAATGTTTTGTAATTGAAAAATTGAAATTTAGTAATTGAAAAATTGTCAAAATAATTTTAAATTTATTAAAATAATTGAAATATTGTTGAAATAATTTTAAATTAATTAAAGTAATTGAAAAAATTGTCAAAATAATTTTAGAATTCTTTAAAATAATTGAAAAATTGACAAAATAAGTTTAGAATTCATCGAAATAATTGAATAATTAGCAAAATAATTTTTAAATTGTTAAAATTCATTAAAATAATTTTAAAATTGTTAAAATTATTTTATAATTTGCCAAAAAAATTGAAATACTGTTAAAAGAATTAATACATTCTTTAAAATAATTGAAAAATGGTTAAAAACAATAATTGAAATATTCAAAAAATAATTAAACAATATTTAACAATTTAAATATTTTTAATATTTTAAAAACAATTTGAAAAATTTGTTAAAAACAATAAATTGAAATATTAATTTGAATGTATTTGAAAATTTTTGTCAAAATATTTGAAAAATAGTTAAAATTAAAAGTATTTATTTATACAGTATTTATTTTCGAAATACTTATAGTGATTTAAAAAATTTACATATATTTATTAAAATCAATGAATTCATATATGTTAAAAAAATGTGATGAAAAAAGTGAATATTATTTTATTCGTATATAGTTCCACGCAAAACTATATATTTTTTCACATTATAACCAAGAAAAATTGATGAAAATGAAAAATTCGTGAATTCGGCGCCAATGGTGCAGAATAGATATGTGCACGAGGCACCATGGGAATATTTGTGTTAGTGTAGACTCAACTAGTTTTCTAACAGCACACAGACACTGACTGCCACGTCAACACGAACCAATCCTATGACTTCCTGGAGGCTCGCTCACCTCTCTTTCGTTAAGTTTTTAGGGTGAATTCAATTCTACACATGCAATGTGCAGACCTTTTCTTGAAAAAAAAAGAAAAAAAAAATTCACAGGTCAAAATACTCCCTATACCTAACATACATTTGTAGTGACTTTAGTCAATTAGTTTCATTGTCATTTATTTAAATGCTTATATTATTTTGAAAATAGCGAAATATTATTTTTCTTTTCCCAAACATTATTGTATCTCATTCATTATAAATTGAAATTGATTTTAAAACAAAAGAACACTATTGTTCGTAAAAATGAATAGTTTTTTTTTTAATGTCTTTTTAAATGCCTCTTGTTGGAAAGTTCATTAAAAAGGAATTTTAAATTATTTTCATATTCGGACATCATTATATATAAATAAGATTTTGCTTCTTTTTTCTCAGCATTTTTCTTTTCAAGTTTTTATTTTATAAAATTTTTGTTTTAAAATATTAAAATTAATGTTATTGCAAATATTGCTTATGGAATATTGCAAAAATTTTTTGCTAGTAAATAAATAAAATAAATAAAATAAATAAAATAAATAAAATAAATAAAATAAATAAATAAATAAAAATTCGTCATAAATGATGAAATTTTATTTAAATGCAATTTTTCGTTTTTCAGGTTAGGTATTGGAATTTTATTTTTAAACGAAAAGGAAAAACTGCAAGTGAAGTGTTCTTTATACTCAAAAAGCTTAACGTATAGTGAAGCAATATTTGTTGAACTTCATTCTTAAGTAAACTTAACAATTAGAATATATTTTTATTTTTCGAGTCAAGACAAATACAAACGACCTAAAAACACTAAAAATATCTTTAGTAAATTGTACACACGAGTGTTTGGTGTTTCGATCATAAATTCATAATTTATTTAAAATTATATACGAATTTATATATATACATCAATGTACCATTTTCAAATATAATTATATATTATATTAATATTATAATATATTATTCCAGAACAATTGGAACATTTTATGATTTGATTGTTAAATATTAGAAGTGAGATAATGCAAAGGTATTGAATTCAATGAAGGGGTGATCATAAATTTAAAAGTCCCCTCACGCAACAGGAAATACACTGCTCGCGGGGACTTCGTTAATTTACATAATTAACAACAACAAATTTATCAAAATTCTATTTTCTGCCTTATTAAAATATTAATATTGTGACCCTTCAAGGTGAAAGGGACCTAACGTGGCAAAAAATTATAGGTTATGTTTAGAAAAGTTTTATTTACTTTATTAAAGATTCATTTTTAATTATCTGAACGTCAAAAACAATTTCTATTAACTATTATATATACTAAATAGTTAATTATTTTTATTAACTGTTTTTATTAACTATTTAGTATATAGTTAATAGTTAATTATTTTTATTAACTATTTAGTATATACAATAGTTAATAGAAATTGTTTTTGACTTCAGATAATTAATAATGAATCTTTAATAAAGTAAATAAAACTTTTCTAAACATAACCTATAATTTTTTGCAACGTTAGGTCCCTTTCACCTTAAAGGGTCATTAATATTAAAATATAAAAGAAATGTTGCTAATTTTGCAACCATTTCTTTAAAAAAATTTATTTCTAACCTCAAAAAATGTAAATTATTTATAAGTAGTAATTTTTTATTATTTTCGAATTCGGACATATATATAAATAAGATTTTGCTTCTTTTTTTTTCTTTTCACGTTTTTATTTTATAAAAAAACAATTTTTGTGTAATTATTCCGTATTTACACAAAGTCACAGGTGAGAAAATTGCGTTAAAAATAATCATTGTCGTTTATTTGCTAAAGAACAATTTTTTTGTGAAGAAAAAAAAATGTGGAAATTCGAATGAAAAAAAGCGTTGAAATATTTTGCCAAAAATGGGAGAGAAGAAAAATGTGACGAGGAGGGTGAAATTGAAAAACCCTGTGTTTCGACGCCAATGGCTAGAAGCAGAAAAACTAGTCATGGTTATACCACCCCTGCGTTATCCATCGCATCATGTTCGGCAGTTTGAACACTCTTGGCAAAAGGGAGGGGTTTCCCCTCCTCAACGACTAGAACTTTAATTTCCAACTATCCACTATCTACATTTTCCTGAGATTCCGTGCGCCAGTTGCTCTCCAGGCCCCTAAATTTTAGTGTCAGCTTTTCGCTTTTCCTCCGGGGAAAAATCGTATTATTTGCGAAAAAGAAAATTTTCATCTCATTCGAGTGCATTCCAAACAGTGAAAACAGTGCAAACGGGTTTTATTTTATTTTTTAATTTTAATCAAGTTTGTTTTTTTTCCCCTTTCAACATTTTCATCGAATTTATTATTTCCTGTTATTATTTACCACCATATACAGCTGTCCGGATGCTCTATTGAAGTACACTTTGGACCTTGGGATTTTTCTGGATTACTTCGAAAACTTTTTTTTTGCAAAATTAGGTAAGTTTTGTGACAAAAAAAAATAAACTGACTAATTTTGAAAAGGATTTCCCTCTTTTTTTTGCGAATTTTGTTGTTTTTTTGAAGACGAGAAATTGAGGAAAGTTTATCTTCTTTCTTCATTGCGGCCGGTTTCAATAATCTTGTATACACAACGTGCGCGGAAAAAATAAAATTCCACAATATGTGGATTATTCGAATATATATAGAGAAAAAAAATTAAATGCGTATTTTCGTACGTGATAAATTGATGCTTGGATATGGCGTGAAAATGCGCATGTGGTGAAAAAATGTGAATAATAGGAGGGATCCTTTGCCTATACTTTGCCCAATGATCACGAAGTAAACACGAAGCTTAGTTCCATTCGTTTTTTTACGAGGCAAGTGACGCAACTCACGGGAAATGCTTTTTGCGACTCTTTTCCATTCTCAGTTTCGCTTCAGGGAATTCTTGGAAATTTAATTCCAAATAAAAGTAAAATTATTGAAAAATTAAATTAATACAAGATTCGCAAAAAGTATTTTTATTTTTTCCACACGAGGTAAATATATTTTTACTAAAAAAAAAATTAGAATACAATCAGAAATAGAAAATTTGGCCACATTTTTTCCGCGAAAGAATTTTTTTCAATTTATATAGAAAATTATTCGGGTAAGGGAATATTTTGTCAGGGTTTTCGTTGAAATGTTTGCAAGTTTGATGCTTCCTGATTCGAGGACGCTCAAACGCCGGCACGTGGATTGGTCCGAGCAGTAAAATGAAAATTATGTTGGAAGTGAGAGAGAGAGAGAGATAGAGAGAAAGACAGAGATGAAGGGAGAGTTCTCACTCGAATGCAATTACGACTTTGTTATGCTCAGTGATCAACTCAAAAGACAAAGAGAAAAAGATTATTTCCTTGTTCAAAACTAAATCCATCACGTTTAAACTTAATTACCCAAAAAGCTATTAATTTTCGTCTCTTGATAAAATTATCGATATCTAGTTTTTCTCAACAATTTTTCGTTGTACTGAAAACAAGGTCACACCTCGTTTTGAAAAACAATCTCCCTCTTCTTGTATTGCGTAGCAGTGGCGTAAGTTCGTATTAATTCTAAACGTTTACCAACGAAAATTTAATGGAAAATGTTTCATGTGATACGAAACTTGTGACTTACTGTTATTTGTACTATAAAGTAAGAGAGAGAGAGAGGTGTGGCACTTATTTGCAAATAAAAAATAAAAATACATACAGTAATTTATGTATCTAAATTCTTTTTACGAAAATTTTCCATTTCTCGCTTATAATAAGATAATGTATTTTAAAATTAACAGATATGATAACAATCGAAACTGTGAAAATTATTTACTTTTTTAATTCGTTAATTTCGGAGAAAAAGTTGAGTAAACTTAAGTGGAAATAAATTGCGGGCTCACATTGATTAGATATTCCAGGTTATGATGTCATCAAAGATGGCGGCTCGCTGGTGCATAAACATTGGATACAATACATATACGTATACAAAGTTTGAGATACAGTTGAACCAATAGCATTTCGGTTTCAACATTGTGTGCATTCATTCATTGCTTATGCACCATAGGCCCTTTTTTTGCAACGCCATATTGGAAGATATATAGTTGAGTGAGAGGACAAGAATATTTCTGATATTGCATAAAAGAATATTAGTTTTTTTTTCTTAAATATCGGGATTAGAATTGAACTGTATAAATATTTTGCATATTTGTAAACAAATTTTCGGTAAAATTTTTTTTACTTTATTAACGAATTCTACTTACACCCAGACCCAGAGAAATGTTTTACTAAATATATAATTTATTATATTTATTTATATTTTATTTATATATTTATTTTTTGCTTGAAGATTCATTTTTAATTACCTGAAGTCAAAAAAAGTTTTTATTAACTATTTTATATACTAAATAATTAATAGTGTTTTTGATTTCAGATAATTAAAAATGAATCTTTAATCAAGTGAAAACTTTTCTAAACATAACCTATAATTTTTTGCCGCGTAGGTTTCATTCTGCGCTGGTTTAATTACGAAGAAAAAACGAATCTTGAATTATATCGATAAAAATATTGACGTATGAATTTAAATATATTCCATATTTCGGTATATCAATTTATAAGGGTAGAAAATTGATGAAACACACGCACAATGAAAGCAACGAGAATAGGTTCTATTAAATGTTTGTGTGATAATTTGCGACAAGGGGAAACTATACTAAATTCTATATGACGTCATACAGACATAGAAATAAATTAGTAACTTAGTTACTTTCGCACTGACACGTGTAGTTTTCCTTCATAAAAAAAGTTCGTTATTACATTTATTTTTCAATATTTTTTCCATTCGTTATTACAATTACAATATGAAACGTTCCTTATAATCAAGAATGAGATATAGAAAAGGACAAAAAATACTGTGATTCTACCCTTATGTGAAAGATTATTAATATTACAGAGAAGAATTCGCAAAACGAATTAATGAACGCAGCATAATAGAAAAGGATAAATAGTTACCGTTATTCTTCTCTTTCTAATGTTTCGCGAATTTGCTATACATTAAGCCTAATTTGTATATTTTCATAAGGGTGAAATCACATGAACATATTTCGCGAATCTGTTAACGTGAGCGAAAGAGATAGAGGTATATTTACATAAAGTTTTATTGCACATGAAATGCAATATTTTACTCCTGACATATAATATTAACAATAATAATAGAATTACGAAATCATTATTCTAAAAGTGAAAGAATCTAAACTAAAAATTGTTCGATATTCCGTTATAAATATCTCACCCAGTACAACTCCACAAATTCTTTACTATATTAGAAACATTAATAGACCGAGCGGTAGGTGTCAAGGTCAAGTTCAACGAAAATAGAATCACTAGAGATTCTGATAAGTAAGACAGATTTTCCCTGATTAGTTAATAATTTGCGTGTTAAATAATATCCAGTTAGGGGGAGGGGGATGTTTAATATAAAATTTCGATAAAAATAATATTGCATGTTTAGAAACTAATACAATATGAAATTTAATACAAAAAATTTGTGTATATGCCAATGGGAGAATAGAGAAGCGAACGCGGAAACTATATAGAGAGAATGAGAAGAAGAACAAGATTTTCTGTCCTTCTCTAACCTATCATTTTCGTTTCCATTCACTTTCGCTTCCCTATTGCTTCTTCAACTTTTTTAGGTTTTATTTTTGTTGACCTTGTCACCAGTTCTAGCGAATTCTGAACGTGTGGGCATACATTGAAACGAAAAATGGTTGGGAATATTATCATAAAAGTTTTAATATCAGTGTTCCATCAAAAGAACATTTGAGATGATATTAATAAATTGTCACGCTATTTTCCACCTATTTTTCAACCACTCAGTAACAATTTTTTTCTAGTGATGTTTATAAAAAGTTTTTTTTTAAATACATTTTTTAATTTAGGGTGCTATCACAATATTTTTCACTTCTTCCCCCTTCATGATCCATTACAATATCACGCAAAATGTATGCAAATCAAATAAAATATAACTCCCCACTCCTATCGTTCTTTAACTTTATAGTGGGTTACGTAATTCGTCAACAGTATATTAAAGGTGCGTTCTCTCAGGCGCTTTCTAGAAAATTTATTCAGATCTTTATTTATTCTCTTGATTTATTGTTGTCTGTATTTTTTAACCTTTATACTTTCTTTTTTTATTTACATTTTTTTCAAGTACAAATACGTTTCAATTATACTTGTTCCTATTTAAAAAAAAATTTTTTTTAACGTTCGCAAATGCAAAACATGAGATAGAAAATAACGTTGTATCTTTTAACTCATTGTGTTGGCTTTCTTTTTCAAATATTTATAACCAGAGTTTCGATTTTAACTACTGTGGTGATAAAATGAGGTTATGTTTCGCGAACCTAATGTATGCGATAGAAAAGAATACAAAATCTCTATCCTTTTCTACCACACGCATCACGTTCGCGAATCTATTGTGCATTGGGCTTAATGATTAAGTCTTCTTCTAATTGTAAAATTAAAATTTGTTTTGCAGTTTAAAATGAATTCAACAATGTCACCTCTTTATAATCTTCGATGGGGAGATTACCTGCCGAATATGCTCAATGTTTTTGAGCAATTACTGAGAAAAGAGGAATACACTGACGTCACATTGTGGTTAGATTCAGGACAAATGGTGGTTAAATGTCACAAAATTATTTTAGCCGCATGTTCAACATTTTTTGAGGACATTTTCTCGAGCATGAAAACGAAGGGTCATGCAAATGTTGTTCTTACTGACATCAAATACACAGATGTTAAACCAATTTTAGAATTTATCTACAAAGGCGAAATTAATGTCACCCAAGAGGAATTGCAGGGAATTTTAAAAACAGCCAATTTTTTAAAGGTGTGGATAATTTTTATATGAAATATTTCTAGTAGTTTAGGTATTTCTACAATACTTCCCATTAACGGTACTTCTACAATAAGTGTCATTGGCATTCATTGTAAAAGTACCTTAATTCACTTTTTTTCCCCAAGAAACACTAATATTTTTCTTTTCTCTTAAAGATAAAGGGTCTAATTCCCGAATATAATGACAAATATGATTCAAAATTCGAGCCGCAAGTCAACATTACGACATGTGAGGCTGACAGTAATGCTGAAGCTTCTGATCATCGAACTCCATGTTGCTCTCACAAATGTGAAGAGAAACCGCAAGTTGAAGACCGCTCGAAATCTCATCAACATAATTGGTCACATCAAACGGAGCAGGAACAATCGCAATATTATTCGTCAGATGCGAGTATGGAGAGTCCGGCGAAAAGGATAAAGCAGGAGCCCGTTTTTGATGAGACGCCATTAGTAAAAAATGTGACAGAGAAAAATTCACGGAAACGTGCACACGAAAGTCATCCCCGTCCATCTAACAGTTTCGAGCAGCCCTCACGTCCACAGAGTAATAATTCAATGCATGAACGTTCGAGAGATAATGCCGATTATTACATGCCCGAGTACAATATTCCAGATGATTATACCAAGCAGAAAGATCAAAGCAGTTCAAAGAGTCAGAAGAAAAATGCCCGTCAAGGTAATTTGATATTTATTTTTACTTGTGAACAAAGCTTTAACTTTCAATTGTGAAATTCACTGAAGCACATTGAAAATCGTAAGACGTAGAGACCGAAGCAGAATAGAAACGTAATCGCAATCGCAAACGGAAGAATGAGTTAGAGAAGGATAGGTATATTTATCTTTCTCTAACTCATTCTTCCGTTTGCGATTGCGATTACGTTTCTATTCTGCTTCGGCCCTTAGGTCTAAAAATAAAATTTTTTTGGGGGTTTTTAGGTTAGGTTTTATTGAAAGTTATAATTTACTGCCAATTTGGTTAGAAATTACATTTTTTTTTTTCAATAATTCGCCATTTTTAATTACAGATTCCGCGAATCATACCTCAGCTGCTAAAGAATGGCGAAAGTACAAAAAGTACACGCCTGAGGAATTGGAAGCAGCTTTACAAGCAATGCGAATGGGTCTGTCTCCAATCGCTGCCTCCAAGGAATTTAATGTTCCGTCTCGCACTCTCTACGACAAGGCTAAGAAACTCGGTATCGACACAAAGGACATACGACGAAATTGCAACAGAAGCGCCGCATTTCCAATTGGTATTGGTCGAAATATAAACAATCGCATTTACAGAAGATTCCAGGAAGCCGATTATAATAATGACGAAATGACATCAATTCCCATAGAAAATTTCAAAGGTGACACAATGAACAATGAATCATCATTTGAACCGAGTGAACCACCCGAAAGAGATCCAATCGAAATGTTAACCTATCAGCGACCCGATCTTCAAATACGACCCACAACTTCCGACTCGAATTATGAAAATACCGCTGAAGATCTTTCAATTAAACACGAGACAAGTGTCATTACATTAAATCCAAAGACTTAACATTCCTTATTTTTTCATTTTTGGAATATGTAAAAAAAGTTACAATAGCTACGCGCTTAAACTATATATATACGTTATAAAATTCCGCTAAATTTTATATCGTTTTCAAGCGCCTAACATTTGTAACTTTTAACGCAAAAAGCAAAATATTCCAACAACGATTTATGCCTTATTTCAACGTTTTCAAATATGACACGAAAACGTCGTCTTCGGTTTTTTTTTAGAATTTTTTTAAGTGGCAATAATGAAGCATTTTGAGACGATTGGAACGGAGGAACAAGAGGACAGAAGATTTTTTTAAGGAAAGAATGAAAAAAAAGAGAAAGAAAAGTAAAAATAATGTATAAAAGTTGAAGAAAAAAGAAGAAATAAGAAAAATAAAATATAAAGGGAAAAATGTAGAAGAAGAAGAAGAAGAAGAAGCATAAAGAAGCTATAAAATATAAACCCAAAAAGAATGGGAATATTCATAAAAATATTTTAAAAAAAAGAATAAAAAAGGAAACGAGAGAAATAAAAAAATAAAAATTGAAAGAAAAATTATATTGAAAGAAGAAAAAAAAAGCTTAAAATAGCGAGAAAA
This sequence comes from Leptopilina clavipes, assembly GCA_001855655.1. Lineage (NCBI taxonomy): Eukaryota > Metazoa > Arthropoda > Insecta > Hymenoptera > Figitidae > Leptopilina > Leptopilina clavipes. The sequence goes on from JUFY01014167.1 coordinate 30,490, forward strand.
ATTTTTTGGTAATATAACAAAGTTATATTTCCATTCAAAATAACATCGATTCAAGGACAAAAAAATTGTTTTTTTTTTAAGATATGAAGTCTTAAAAAATATATCCAGTGTGTCGCAAAACAATTTTGTTAGTGACACTTTAATAAAAGCAACAAAAAGAAGAAAAAAAAAACGTTATAATTAGCGACTTACATTGTCCAGTTTATCACAACTGAATAAATGTGAATATGGGAAAGTTGCAGTAAGAAAAAAATAAAAATTAAAGAGAAAAAAAAAGTCGAACAAGACTGAGAGAGCGTCTGAATTTCAGAGACTGCTCAAAATATTTTCTATGATCGTGAGCAAAAAAAAAAAAAAAAAT
>JUFY01014167.1:30870-50249 GCA_001855655.1 Leptopilina clavipes
AAAAAAAAAAAAAAAAATCCATCATTTTTCTCTCACGATATCGGTGGTGGGTCTTCAGACTTAAAAAAGAAAATGTTGTTTTTCGAAAAAGAAGAAAGAAAACAACATTTTATTTGCTCTCCTTAGAGTAATTATTATTTTAGAGAAATTTTATTTTACTTTCTAAGAGGAAAAAAAAATGGTGTGTAGCTGTTATGATACATTTTCCTGTGAGATGGTAACGTTTTATTTTGTTATTACACAAAAAAGTAGATGAAAAAATTGAATTGAAATTTTAAAAAAAGTTAATAAGAATAATATTACTACTGTTATTTTTATTATTATTGTTTTTTATGTGGCGAAAGTTCAGAAAAATTTTTCTCTACGAAATATTTTCGAAAAAAATCTTGGAAGGTTTACAATTTTTTTTTTTTGTAATAATTATAAAAAATGGTTATGGTTCAATGGTTAGAGCACTTGGCTTGCACTTGGAAAACCAGGGTTCGATCCTTCATGATGGTGAAATTTTTCAAAAGTAATAAATATAAAATATACTGTTTATTATATTTACAATACATGGTAAAAATAATAATAATAATAATAATAATAATAATTAATAGTAATAATAATAATTAATAGTAATAATATTAATTAATAGTAATAATAACAATAATTATTATTACTATTATAATAATTGACAAATTGTTAAAAAAAAATTGTTTTGTTAATTAAAGAACTGAAATGTTGAACACTCACAGGAAAATCGTTACCGAAAGTTTAATTCATAATTCAACTGCAATAATAATGCTCAACATATCTAGAAATAGTATTTTACGTAAAAATCTACCTCAAATAAAAGAGTACAATGAACGAATCTGTTCAGAAACTTGGAAGACTGAGATACACTGAATCCAATGAATAGACAATTATTATCCTCTTGTGGGAGCAATTCCATTTTACAATAATAATAATAAGAAAAATAATAATAAAAATAATAACGATAATAAAAAAATGATAATGATAATAAAAAAATAATAATGATAATAAAAATAATAATAATTAAAGATTCGCAAAAAAAATGAAATTTTACTATAATGACAGTTTCATATTTTTAGAAATGTGTAAAAATAATTTTCAAAAATTTTGTAAAATTAATCATGTTTTTTAAATATTTGCAATTTGCAAATTTGTTTAGTAAAATTTTTTTTCTGAAAATTTTCAACGACAATTTTTACATAGTAGGAGAAAAATCGATTGGCTAATATTTTTTTTTATGTTTATAAATTGTAATAGAATAATTTTGTTATAAATTGATCAGCAATAATTTACAACGTTTATTGTAACATTTACAACCAATACGGTTATTTAAAAAAACGAGTATGTTTCAGAAGAATTTTAATAATTTTGCGAAAAATTATTTTTGAAAATATTTTATACATGAGAAATTCAGTTTTGAATGGAATGCCCCCACGGATAAATTGCTCTTAAAAAGTATCTAATAGAAAAGAAAAAAAAAATTATAAAAAGAGATTAATTTAAAAATTTTACAATTTTTCGAATGCCTTTATTTTCTATATAAGTATAACTTTTTATCGGCAATTTTTCTCAATTAGAGGAACAATAGATTTGTTACTGCCCGTAAGTTGTTTTTTTTTCTTTACTGTTTGATATAGTTGAAAAGAAAAAAAAATACGAGTACAATGTAGAAAAAAGTACAAAATGGACTATTACTGTTATAGTAAATGAAATAAAAAAAAATAGAGTATATAGTAATAATATTGCACACAATTATGCATAATGATGTTTTTGATATAAAATAGAAATTGAAAGTTATATCATTAGTGATGACATGTTTTTTTTTATTACTATTAAATTTTCAGTTAATACATTTTATTATTATATGTTGTGTAATAGTTTAGAAAATGTATTCACTGAATAATGATTAATTGCAAGTTATTAAATCCGTTTAACGGTAAAAAAAAATTTTTTTTATAATTTTAAGATTTTTTTCTTTTTTTTTTTTTTTTGAGAAACGTCCCATTTTACAAAAAGTGTCGTTGTAGTTGTCATAATATTATATAGTGATAAGATTTTTTTATATATTTCATTTTAATCACACGGACATAAAATAAATTGATGACACATTGAATTCGTTAAAAATAGAAGATTGAAAAAAAATTTTTACCTATTTTATTTTTAATTTATGTAGTGTGACTAAATTGTCAATTTTAGACGTGTTTTTCTTTTTTTTTTGAATTTTTTTTCTCACATGAAAATTTATATACCTAATTATTAGCATAAAAAAAATCACAAAATACGATTTTCGAAAAATTTCACGACGCAACGTTTTTTTTTTTAGAGCTGATTTAATAAAATTCACGACATTATTGTTTAAGAATTCTTGTATTGCACTTTTATAGTTTGTAAGAAAAATTCTAGTTTATAAGAAAAATGCAGTTACGAAATTATGGGGCCTTTTAATTCATAATTTTCGAAATCTTTTGTTGAAAAACATTCGAAACAGCTTCAATTTTAGATTTATCAAAAAAAAAATATTGAAAATTTTGAAGTAATAAAATTTAAAAAAAAATAAGGAAAAAGAATATAAATTTTTAAATATTCGTAATTTTTTTTCTCAAATTAGAAATTTGATGAATGGGTAAATGAAATTTAAATCAAAATTTTTGAAAAAATATGAAAAATAATGGAATTAAACAATCGATTAATATGACAAATGAGATTCATATGATTAAATGATTTATAAAAAATTAATGCACAATTTATAAGATGAAATGTAGCGAATGAATGTTAAATTATGGAAAAAAGTTTGAGACTTTGTAAAAAAATGATTGAAAAAAAATTGTTATTAAAATTAATATTAATCAACAAGAGATTTCGATAATTAGTTGGTGTAAGAAATTGTTTATTTTACTTAACGCAAGTATATTATTTGTACTTAAGACTGAAATTTTTTCATCCTTACAGTTACCTTCATCACATATTATATTGTATAAGAATTATAAGGATATATTTAATATTAATTTTATTAAAATTTTACGAGAATGATTAAGAAAAAAAAAAAATTATAATTCACAAGTGTGCTATTTTCACAAAAAAATTTTTTTTTGTCAAATTCTAAACTATTAAGTTGAGTGATTGCAATTTTATTGTGCAAAGTTTGTTATTCAATAAAGTATAATAAATAAAAATTGTATTTTATTTAATTTATTTATTATAATATTTTATTTTTAATATAATTTTATTTTATTTATTTACAAGAAGAAAATTCTATCATAAAATTTTTTATTTATAATCAATTTTATTGTTAAATTTTTTTTTAATTAATAAAATCTTTTTTATTTAACTTATTTATTTTTAATATTTTATTTATAATTTTTTTAAATAACCAATTTTTAATTACTTATTCTATGTTTTTAGACTTTTTTGATATTTTACAACGAATAAATTTAACAAAAGAAAAAAAAATGGAGAAAATTATTTTAATGTGTAAAATATTTTGTTTTTTAATTTCTATTTAAATTTGACGTTTTCCGCTATTAGAAAAATTGGCGCCAAATGAAGAATTTCACAAACATAACCTAGAAGTGATGAAAATATGAAAATAAACAAAAACTCTACATTGTTATAATTTTATTGGAGCAGTTTATTTACTATGAGTGTTAAAAACACAGTGGATGAAAATTTAAAAAGTAGTTATTTAGCAGCTGTTCAAGAATTAGAATTTTCGAAAAACGATGTAAATCCGTTAAAAGCAATTGACATCGAAAGGAGATGTCTTTTTATGAAATATTCCGTTGCACAAAAATTGTAAGTTTTCTACCTCAGTTTTATTGTTTTTCCCCTAATTTTGATTTTTTTATTCTCTCTTTTATTTACCAAATTAGTTACAAAACATTTGAAAATTTTTAGGTTATGTTGAAAATTATTTTTAATTAAATCTTTTCATAGAAATATTTTCTGTTCGTTATTTTTGAAGATTGTGGGAATTATAAGAATTTTTTTTCTGAAATTTATTTTTTTCGATAAATAAAAATTGGAAGATTTTTATTATAAAATAAAAAAATTTTTTTTTCAGAGATTCGCAAGACACGGCGGCAGCAATATTGTCGCAAAATCTCGAGAATTACGGATCGAAAGTGGATGATATTAAAGGCATTAATAATTATTGGTCACAATTTAAGGAATTGGGTATTAAAACGGACAACGATCCAAAAGAATGGAAATCGACATTATCAGATCCACAAACGATGCTGAAGCATCTAAAGCCCCTTTCTTGTCAGAAGGACAACAGACAATCGTGCGCAAAAAAGGAATTCAGTGACAGGCACATTGAAAAATTAATGGAATTATTGCGAAACAAGAATTCCGAGAGATCTCGAAAAATACCAAAAATAAACGAAGGAAATAAATTAGAATCAAGAATTAATTCGACAAATTTTTCCGAAACAAAACTCAATTTCGGAAGAATTCACGAAACAAAATTGAATACAGGACGAAATTTTGAACCAAAATCAATTTTTAAATCCGAAGTTAATCGGAATTTTGTACCGAAAGTTCCACCTAATCGAAAATCGTCAATTACAACAACAAAAAGTTGGTCGAGCGTTCCGAAATACAACAACAATCGAAGGAATTTCAATCGTGAATCATCATCTGAGGACGAAACAAATACAAAATCAAATCCTCTGAATGCATTCAAAACGGCGAGAGTGGAACTAATTGAACAGGAGGCGAAAAAAAATGGACAAACAGGGAAAAAAACACTCGGCATTCATGGCCGTGGTGCGGCAGTGAATTCAAAATTTATCTCACCAATGAGAAGCGAAGGGGACGAGGAGATTGATAATATACCGCCAGAATGTGACAATGAATTATTGAGGAACATTGATCCAAAAATGGTCGAGCAAATCAAAAACGAAATTATGTATTCGGGCACAAAAGTCACTTGGAATGATATCGCAGGTTTGGAATACGCGAAAGGAATTATTCAGGAAGTGGTGGTGATTCCAATGCTGAGACCGGAATTATTCACCGGATTGCGTCAACCACCGAAGGGAATTTTACTATTTGGACCGCCAGGAACGGGAAAAACGCTCATTGGCAAGTGTATCGCCTCCCAGAGCAAGTCAACGTTCTTTTCCATTTCGGCCAGTTCATTGACATCCAAGTGGATTGGCGAGGGAGAGAAATTGGTAAGAAAAGAGAGAAATTGAAATCATAAACTTTACATGAGAGAGAAAAGGATAGAAATATCTTTTGCCTTCTTCCAGAAAAAGGACAATATAGATATCTCTATCCTTTTCTCTCTCATGTAAAACTTATGATTTAAAAAAGTTTTATTGTCCGTTGGCCTTAATGAGGTTCAATACCAGAATATAACCTCAAAAAAAATTTTTTCCTTTTACTACCTAATCTAAAATTTTGTTTTTTCTAAATAATCAATTCAGGACATATTTTCCACCAGGTTCGGGCATTATTCGCCGTTGCACGCGTTCATCAGCCCTCGGTGGTTTTCATCGACGAAATTGATTCTCTATTGTGTCAAAGATCAGAGACTGAACACGAGAGTTCGAGACGAATGAAAACAGAATTTTTGGTACAACTCGACGGAGCGGCGACAGGTGACAAGGACAAAATTCTCGTACTTGGAGCGACAAATCGTCCTTATGAACTCGACGAAGCGGCACGTCGACGTCTCGTTAAACGTCTCTATATTCCTCTACCTGAACTTGAGGCGCGCATACAAATTGTCGATAATCTTCTGCAAAATGAAAGGCACGAACTCACAAAAGAGAATGTCGAGGAAATTGGTAAACTCGCTGATGGCTATTCCGGTGCTGATATGACAAATCTTTGCAAGGAAGCAAGTATGGGACCAATTCGAAGTGTTCCAATTAGTCAAATGGAAAATATAAGACCGGACGATATTCGAAAAATTACCATTGATGATTTTAAGAAAGCTCTCACGTTCGTTCGTCCAAGTGTATCGCAAGCCGATCTTGCCGTTTATCTCGATTGGGATAAAACTTATGGTTCAGGAACAGCACAAAATGCGTAATAATTTTTGTATTTTATTGTATATTTTGGTGAATTTTATGGCTAAATTTTTAAATTTTATTTTTTTACCTCTTGCCTAGAGAGCAAATAAACATTTTTTTAAAAATAAATATAACAATTTTTAAGTCCTACTTTATATCGATATATGTTGAGTAAAAAAAAATAATCAGACGACATTTTGAATTCGCCATTTTGAATATTGAAAGTCTAATGTTAAAGCTAGTTAGAAAAGGACAGAGGTGTGTCTGTTCTGTTCTAACTCGCAGTTAAATTCACTGACTCTCTTACTCTTGTACGTTACCATGACAACCTGCAGGCGGGCAGGCAGGCTGCAGAGTTGAGAACGCTCCTTTATCGGTTCAAAAAGAGCTCTTTCATTTCATCATGTTCCTTCTTCGAGAGACGCCGCTTCGCTTTGCCTCGTGTGATTTTAAAATGCCCTGACAGGCATATTCTGGTTTTTAAAAAATGCCTGCAATTGGAAAGTGTATTGTCAAAAGTTGCAAAAATTCTAAGACAACAAAGAAGGAACAAAATCAACAACTAGGATTGACCTATCATCGGTAAAGAATTATTCAAGTTTCAAACAAAAAATTCACTATGCCGGTATTAATTTTAAAATCTTGATATTAAAATACAAAGAATTATTATTTTTTATACAGTTTTCCAAAGAATTCAGTAATCCGACAAGAATGGGTAAATGCCTTACAATTATGGGCAGAAAATATCACCGAAAAACATCGTCTTTGTTCTGAACACTTTTCGAAGCAGGATTTTGACAAATCGGTGCCTTCTCTCGTAAGGCTGCGAAGAAATGCGGTTCCAATTTCAAATTCCCCTGTAAGTAAATTTTAAAACCTTTCTTTTTTTTTTTAAATTAAAGTCTGTTTTTATTGAAATTTCTTATTACGTATATATGACGTGTTATGAAGAAAGGGACCTAGGAATGCAAATATTTTAGGTTATGTATTTAATTTTTAAAATGAAAATATGCAAAGGGGATGAAATATAAAACAAAAATCCAGTTAAATAAATATTTGTTCACATAGAAATTTGGTAAAATAAAAATTCACTCAAATAAAAATTTGTTTGAATAGAAATTCGCATGAATAAGAAATTCACCAATTAAAAATAACGGTAATTAGAAATCTCGTCAAATTAGAAATCTAAGTAGAAATTCGTCTGAATAAAAAATTTTCTTTAAAATATGCGACTAAATAAAATTAAGGATAATAAAAATAAAATTACTAAAATTAACGGCCAAGGAGGCCGTTTTGAAGCCTGTAATTAAAGATTTAATTTCAGTTAAATTGAATTTAGTTTCTGTTATTAATTGAATTATTTATTTATATTTGTTTAAATTTTAAAAAGTTTCTAAAATTGAAGACCTCCACGGAATAACGATCTACGGCACAATTAAAAATGCTTACAATTTTCAACTTTGATTTGCCATAGATAGTTATTCCAGCAAAGTATATAATAAAAAATCAATAAATTGTATACTCTATATATACAATTTTACTATTTTATTCGTTTAGGCATATTTTTTAATAATACATGCACATATTTTCATTATAATTACATTAATGTTAAAATGTGCCATATATCGTTATTCCGTGGAGGTCTTCAATTAACTAAAGGTACCCCTAGAATTAATATATTATAATTTTTTCTAGATCGCATGTAAAACGGAATCTGAAATCGACATCGACTCAGACAGCAGTGATTCAGATGAACAAAATTGCTCTTCAAAAATGCTAAATAACTTTGAAACGATAGAGATGCCTGTTGAAGATGAAAGCTTTGTGGAAAGATCTCTCTCACCAATTTTCGATAATCTTGATGAGACTCCACTTGAAGTATCGAATATTAGAACAGAAATAACAGTCAATGAAAATAAATTTGGTAAGTAATAACAAACTCTTCTCAATAATATTTCTACCAAATGAGCAAAATCTCTGTTTTTTTTATATTTAAATAAAAAAAAATTGTTAATAACAATAAGTAATAAAATTTAACAGATTCGAATGGGAAAAAATTTGTGGATTGTTTAACATCTATTTCTACAGAGAGATCATTAAATTCCTCAATGTCGAATCCTATTAGTCAAAATAATTGCAATAGAAGTATAGAAGACGAGGGAAAAGAGGTAACATTACTCAGGAAGAACTTGCATGACGCTTATTTGAAAATTGCATCACTGGAGGCAGAGTTAGTGAAAGTAAGAGGATTGGTAAAAGAACTAGAAGACTCGGGATAATTTGGTAATGTAAAACATAAACATCTTGCAGTTTACATTTTTTGTATAATATGAAAATCTTTGAAGTCCTTGTCAGGAGATTCTGCACCAAAAAGGATTCACTGAAACGTTTTATAACTCAAGAGATTTATGAACTAAACGTATTAATGAATTCTTTGAAGGAAGAAAATTTGGTGCCGGCTCCGATCATTCCTTTTTTTTAATCCCAAATCTAATTTAATAATATAACAAAACGGTAAACTGTTACTAAATTCTAATCAGAGACTGTACTATTTTATTCATAAAACTATGGTCTTGCAACTGTCAGCTGTAAAAATTGCAGCATTAAATTCATTCACTCCCTGGTTTTGTCATTCGGAACTCATTAGTTTGTTTCTTTGCAAAATTCTATGAGTTCCATGACAATAAACCTTCGGGTAACACTAATGTTACAATATTTCAGTTAACAGTAATTCACTCTTACGAGCATGTGTTGACAGTTCATTTAATTGAAACAATTGGATATGTTGTTGCACGAGATGATTTTATGATTTCGTTCATTGGTCCATGATTGAAAGTAATTCAATTTCCTATTACTCGCAAAACTACTTGAGAGTCTAAGTCCGAAACCGATTTCAGAAGACTTTGGAGCGAAACAAAATAATTTGATTTTCATTTATGAATGCGCATTAGCACATTTTCTTAATTTCATTGTTATTTTCTCATGGTTAAAATAACCAAATTAACTTTTCATTAATAACACTAGCCCAGTATTCAACCGCAAAACTCTTTTTAGTTAATTAAATAAAAGACAAATATTTTCATTAATCTTCATAATAATTTTAAAAAGGACAATTGGATAATTATCCAATTAGTCCGATAACTAATAAGGCAGAATTGCCTGAATACGATAAAGTTAAAACATTTCGTAGGTGACGTTTTACTTTTTACTTCTCCATGTGATTTAACCCTAAGCTCAAGGTTTTCGTTTGCGAATGACTTTCGCGAATTTATTGTGTTTAAGCCTTTAGGTTTCGAGGTAAAATATTTTTCGAAATTAAGTAGCAAAAAGATGTTTATGTTTAACTAAAAAATAATGAATGTTATTTTTAAGATTAATCACATACAGTAATGGAAAGAAGGTTAAATGTAACTATATAACTGTTTTTTAAACAACACATTTGTAGACAATTTAAAACTATTTTTAATATTTTTTTAATGTTACATGAACAGTGTACAAGTACTGCTCTCAAAATGATTAAAATTTTATTCTTTATGATAATATTCGTTTTTTCTTTAAAAACAAATCAATTGATCCTTTCTTTATTAATTTCCAGACTTGATGGTAGAAACAGTTGTAACCATTTTTTCTCCAAAAATTCAGGATATTCCTATCCTTGTCATACATATGTTTCATCTAGTAAAAATTGTCCAGAACGGAAAATCTACATTAGATTCGTGTGAATGCACCCTTATGCTTTAGGTAAAAAAAATGTTATTGTAGAAGCAGCTTTAAATCTACATAATAACTAAAACAGTGAATACGACATAATAGTAGCATTATGCTCTTTTCATTTTTAGATCATGAAGGCATGCATTTCCCACATTTACTTCTAAAACATAATTATTCACCATAATTTAACTAGAAAATAGAAAAATAAAAAAATTATTAACGATAAAATAGAGGAAAAAATTATAGAAATTCGAAGTTTAATTTATAAAATTAGCTTCTACTGGAAAGACTAAGAGAATAACTTCGTTGCTGATTGGCTACGACTTTTATATTCTCTTCTCTGATTGGTTTGTGGCAATTTCTCAACACGTGGTCAGACAGGAAGTGCTTAAAATAGTTCCTAAACCTAACCCTTTTAATCCCAAACCTCGGGATCATGAACAAGATCATTGAAATGGGTTTTTTATAATCAAGAGAAAACAATAAAATTAAAAAATTTTTATTGATAACGAGGAAGTTTACAAAAGTTGTCACCATGACAGAAAAAGGTTAGTAATTCCCATTTTTAATTAAAATTACTATTTTTTGTTAGAAGTTTTAATAGCAATGGAACAAACAAGATTGTTGCTAACCAAACTTTTCCAAGTTTTTTTGTATATACATAGACAAATATTGTCGATTTCAATTATTTTTACAAAATTGTTTTTCTAATATATTACATTTTTTGACAGAAAAAATGGTTTTCAAAGAAGTTAAAACATAATTTTTACATTTTAAATTGAAATTATTATAATTATAAATAAGATTTAATTTTTTCTATAATTTTGAATTCGAAGAACTAACAAAATATTTTATTTTAGTGACAGAAATTGATTTGAAATTAAAATATTTATAGTTTTCGCCTAATTGTAATAAAATGCGACTTTTATAAAGAAAATAATTTGAAAATTACTTTTTGTTTTGAGCGTTTAATATTTTCTCTAAATAAAAAAGATGGTTTATTATCTAAATAATAATAATAATAATAATAATAATAATAATATTTTAAGACATTGGATTTTTTTTTAGTTTCAGTGAACAATCGTTGTTACGATGTAATAAACGATTTGAGCGACAGTGACAGTGGAGATGATTGGGATGAAAATGAAGAGACGCAAGTTATCTCGTGTCTTTTTTGTACGCAGGAATGCAATGATCGATCCGATGCCTTAAAACATCTCGAAGTATGTCATGATTTTAGTCTACCAAATTTCAAGATAAAGCACGCCCTCGATATGTATTCTTACATAAAGCTGATCAATTTTATCAGAAAAAAGAACGTCTCTGCCTATGACCTCAATTCCCTCAATGTTAAAATTTGGGACAGCGACGAATATCTCACTCCATTCATTCCAGACGACGCTTGGCTAATGTTCGGTAACGACAATAATATTTATTTTGTTATTTAATATCGACACAATTTCTAGTAATCGTAAAAATTAACAAAACAAAAGTTTAAATAGATATTTATTAAATGTTAATTAAATTTTATTAAAAATGTATTAATTAAATATATATGTGATATAAATCAAATTTAGTAATAATAATAATAATAACAATAATAATAATAATAATAATAATAATAAAGCGTCAATTTTTCCTTTTAATGCAAGGAATCGGACAATAAAAATAAGAATCATTACTCTCTGTATACAGACATGGAGGAACTTGAAGAAAAAGTGACGAAACCCGCTTCATATCCGGTTAATTCGGAGAATGGCTGTGTAACCCTATCGGAAATTCATTTCGCCGAACTTCAAAGGACAATTCAATCACTCAAGGCGCAATTGGAACAAAGAGAATTGGCCTGTCTCTCAGCAAAGCAGGTAATTTTCCTCATGAGTCTAGTAAAAAATTAATTAATGATCAACAATCAATTTTTTCATTAGAATATGTTCAGGAAATGTTTATCTGCGATTGCTAACACTCTAGAAATTTTTAAAGACAAAATTAGAAATCAGGCCGCTAATTGGCAGACAATCGTTTTCCACTATTTTTCAACCCTAAATATAGGAAAAAAAAACTGCGACAATTGAATTGACAATTACAGTGAATTTTGTGTTTCAGCAAATAGACGAAATGAAAGAACATGCACATCGTCTCGTTTTGGATGACGATCCACCGCCGTTAAAGGAGAGAAGCGTGAAAAGTGTCTCTTGTGATATTGACAAAGGATATTTCAATACCTACAGTCATTTTGCCATTCATCATGAAATGTTAACGGTATTATTAATTTTATATTATCTCATTGGAAATTTTATACAATATATTTTTTATGTATTGCTTGAACAAACAAAACCATAAAAATGATAATTTTTTTCATTTTATTATTATTATTATTATTATTATTATTATTATTATTATTATTATTATTATTATTATTTTATTCAATAGGATAAAGTGCGAACGGAAAGTTATCGTGATGCGTTATTAATGAATTCGCACACATTCCATAATTGTTTAATGTTGGACGTTGGCTGTGGCACTGGGATTCTTTCCATGTTTGCTGCAAAATCTGGATGTCGAAAAGTCATCAGTATCGATCAATCGGAAATTATCTATCAAGCCATGGATATTGTCAGGTTCGAGACAATTTTTCAAATAATAATTTTTTACTCTAATTTATTTCACTAATTTTACACACTGATTTTTTTTACTAATTTTTTACACTGATTTTACACACTAATTTTTTTTTAACAAATTTTTTACACTAATTTTACACACTAATTTTTTACACTAATTTTTTTCCCTAAAAAACATTAGTTTTATTTATTTATTTTGTTCACTATTTTTTTTTAACGGTCCATCCGAATTTTTGATCTATTTATTAAAAAAACATTTTTTTTCAAAATATTCCAACAGGGAAAATAATCTCGACAATGTGATAACGTTGAAAAAGGGACGATTGGAAGACATCGAACTAGATGTTGACAAAGTGGACGCAATTGTCTCCGAGTGGATGGGATACTTTTTACTCTTCGAAGGAATGTTAGACACTGTTGTTTACGCGAGAGATCATTATCTGTCGCCCGGAGGGAAGCTTTTGCCAAATAGATGTACACTCAGCATCGTCGGAAGTGGAGATACCAGTAAATTATCTAAACTAAATAACAAATATACATTTTCACTAAATATTTTAAAATTACGTTCTTTCGGTATTTTCAATAATTATGAATTATTCAGTACTAAATTATAATTAATTGTCATTATAACATTGAAATTCTAATTAATAATAATAATAATAATAATAATAATAATAATAATAATAATAATAATAATAATAATATATAATAATAATAATTATTATTATTATATTTTTCTATTATATTTAATATATTATATTTTATAATATTATGTTTATTATATATTATAGAATAGAATTTATTTTAGAAGAGAATTATTACATATTATATTTATTTATAATATTTATTTTTACTACATTATCTAATTTTGTTATTATTAATTGTTTTTTCAAGAACGTTACGTGGACCTCGTGGATTATTGGTCGAATGTTTATGGATTCAAAATGAGTTGCATGAAAGCTGAAGTGATAAGAGAAGCGAGCATTGAAATTTGCAACAGTCAAGAATTAATAACGAGTGTCGCACAACTTCAGTCATTCGATCTCTATACAGTTGACACAAATTGCGTCAATTTTTCGTCTTCATTTGAATTGACAGTGAAAAAAACTGGATCATTAACTGCCATTGTTGGATATTTTGATGTGTTCTTCGATTTGGACAATCCAATATCCTTCAGCACTGGACCACAATCAACTCCCACTCACTGGAAACAAACTGTCTTCTCCCTCAGCGAACCAATTAGCATATCAGAAGGTAAACTTTTAATGCCTCCTCTCAAATTTCAAATTAAATTTTCCTACATTTGCTCCTCAAATATTTAACACAATAAAGAAATAAATAAAGACATAAATAGATAAATAAATAGAAAAATAAACAAATAGAGAAAAAAATAAATAAATTTCTTAATTTAATGAACAATTTTGAATTATAGGTGACAAATGAAGTCGATTTATTTTTATACTGTTATTAATGGATTATTTAAATGTCAATTATTTCTGTAGTAGATTTTGACAAACGTGGAGATTTTATTTATTAATTAAATTTTGATTACCTAATCAAAATTAATTAATTAATTAAGTTTTTCAATTATTGTTTTCTTTTCAGGCGAGACAGTTAGTGGAAAACTGATTTGCATGAGACACGTCAAGGACATTCGCGGATTGATAATCACCATTCAGCTGAAAAACACCAGTCAGGTTTACCATTTAGATTAAAATTTAATTAGAAACGTAATTTTAAGACATTTTCAATCACTCTAACTGTTAAAAAAACAAGGGCATTCAAATTTGAAATTAAAACAATTCTCAGATTTCCATTTTTTAATCTTCAAATATTTTTCTTATTAAAAATTGACTCCTTGATGATAATAATAATAATAAGAAGAAAAAGACGAATTTTCTATTATTTTATTGTTAGTAGCAAATAGAATATTAAAGTTTTTTTTCCTCTAAGAGAATTTAATTGAAACATTTATTTATTTTTACTTTAAATTGTAATTCTGGAGGAAAATTTAAAAAAATGTTCCAATTTTCCCTTTTTGGAAAATCATAATAGAAAAAAAATTCCTGAGGTAAAATCTGAGATTTATTGTTTAAATTTCAAAAAAAAAAAAAAAACAAATAATCACAAATGCTGCTCGTTTTTTGAAAAAATTTTTGGAAAATTTTGATAGATATTTCTGCAAGTAGAATTTCCCATGCTTGATAATTATGGAATTGCCACCAACCTCATTAGATACTTTTTCTAAGCGTTTTTATTTATTTATTATTATTTTCTTTTTTAAGTAACGCTTGAAACTCTCTTCCACTTTACGTGCCTTTAGATAATAATAATAATAATAATATTAAAGAAATAATAATTACATTTAATATCGCTTTGTACATTAAAAAAAACGCAACAAATTTAATCGTTGCACAAGCACAGGTAAAGCTTTACAAAAAAAGCAACAAAAAAAATTTACTCGCACTTACGTAGAAATTTTTTACGACCAACATTTTCGTCCGTTGGTCATTAAATTTACAAATTTTTCGACAAAATTTTCGAGACGATTAACAATCACAGGTTATTCTCGCACAAGTTAAACTCGTCCTTAAGAAATAAATTATAAATAATAAAAGAAAAAAAGTAAAAAAACAAAAAAAAAATACCCAAAAAATATCACAATTTACATATACGCTTTGCAGGCGAAATGATCCAGGGGTCAAATTTTTAATTACCAACCCAGATAATTAAAATTTTGACCCCTGGATCATTTCACCTGGAATGTCATAAATATATTCAATTTTGCGCCTATGGTAGAGAACTTAAAGCGCTTGACCATTTTTTCTGCATTTAATCTTACAGAGCGAAATGTGATTTACAGCTGTCACGATTTCTTGCCAAATAAGTGACGAAATGTTTACTATTATTTTTAATAGTAAACTAAGAACAAATGGGACCTAATGTAAAAATTAAAAAAAAAACAATGGAATTTTTCAATATTAATTGAAATTAATTTAAGGAAAAATTATAATATACTTTTTATAATAAGTATAGTATAATTTTACTTGTTTTACTTTGACGATGAAGTTTTTACTCGATATCTTAAAAACTGTCTATTTTTTTTTCTCTTTTTGACTGTATTATCAATTGTATTCTGATGTATTCAGAAAAGTGGTACTTCTTTTTTAATCTCAGAATTTCTAGGTTAGGAAAATTAACTTCTTTATTGATAAAAACCACGGAGTAATAATTCTTGGTAGTCTTGAGTTTACCATACACTGAATACATCTTCAGAAGAAGACATCGTTGTATGGCTTTTGGGCTGATATAGCTCCATTAGAACATTTAATTGTGATAAAAAACAATTAACTCGCCTTTATGGCAAATATCTCATAGAAGTTTTGTTCCTATTTTTTTTCAAAATTCTAATTCACCCACAGGGGGTTAGGATCTAAATTAAATGGAACAAAACATTCACTCAAATCGCGTTGTTTCAAAATTTACAACGCAAACATTCTAATTGTCTAACTGACCTAATTCAGCAAATGTTGCTGCTTCTGGATCAAAATTTGCAAATTTGACCATCCAAATGCTTGAAACGTCTTTTATGTCATTAACTAATGACAAATCGCTGAGTTTCCTCTTTAATTTTACATGCATGGATGTAAAGACAGGCGAATGCCATGAACATAACCTCAAAAATATCACGATCAATAATCGTTTTCCGGAGTAAATTCTACTCCTTTTCATTAGTCATTCTTGACAGAAATTAATCTAATTTTCTACTTAGAAATACTCTTTTGGATTTAACCTTGCGGCTAAATTCACTGGAGAATACATGAACTTTTTGTGTATATTGTTCATTAATAATTTTAACTCTATATTGCTATCATAACGAAACTTCATTAATTATGTTTGCAAAGTTATTTGCAGCATTAGTCGATTTTTCCTTGGTAGTATTGCTAGTTTCTTTAAAACTTTACTTGCAATAAACAATTATAGCATTTATTAATGTGATATTCATATTCTGCTTTGGTGACGATGATGAATAGAGTTTGTTGCAGTAATTCTTGATAATATTGTAAAGGATTATTCCCATACTTGTATAGGACAGTTTAACTTTTGATGTATGACTGATATAACTAATGGGACTGACTTACGGTATCCTTGCACTATGAAATCTTTTTTATCACTAAAAACACGCCCCCAGGTGTTTCGCGTACACCTGCTCAGAAATAAGCACTGAACCATTGTAAGTATCTGCAATAATTCCATGCTATATCCTTACCCTTCAAGCTAGTGCTATCGCTTTTCCGACTTTCTATAATGTGCGAAAATTGTTTGATTAACTCCAAAAACAAACTCTTTTCGGCGAACTTATTGTGCTTAGGCCTTAAGGCTATACGCACAATAGGCTTTTTTATGTCCTGTTGAATATAACATAAAAATAGAATAGATTTAAGGTTGTGTAAGGACATAAAAAGAGCCTATTGTGGACACAGCCTAACATTCTTAGGACTTTTTACTGTAAAGTAAAAACTTTCCAAAACATAACCTATATATTGTTGCCGCGTTACGTATACCCGTCATCGTGGAGTGTCACATGTAAACCTCTACAATTGAACTGATTTTTATGACAATCCATAAAACTATTTGGCAAGAAATCGATGACAGCATCAGTTTCGAAAGAAAATTATATTCTCAAGATTCTACTGTGATATAGAAATTTAGTAGCAATCTCTCCGACTTTATAAAAATAGTGTTAAAATTTAAGAAATGTTATCGACACCTTAGCTGGAACGAGCTTTTTTGTCATCCTATACGTATAAGAACTCGAATTATTGAAAGTTTGTCAAATCTAGTTTAAAAATATTACAATATAAAAATAAATAGAATTTTCCGCTTAGAATTAATTTGAAAAAATTGTGAGAGAAAAAAAATTTTACTGACAAATGAATCAAATGCGTTTTATATACTTATCTGTAAAAAAAAAAATTATTAATAATTGGATACTACAATCACAAACATATCGCTAGTGTTTAAATATATATATTTAAATCAACGTGTTCCTCAAAGTAATTTGAAAAAACAATTTACACAGAATGACGGGAAAATATTTCCAATTTTTCTTATAAATAAATTCAAAAATTTTTGTCAGAAAATTTTTTTGTGAGAATTTGACGAAACGAATTTACAAATTTCAATTTTTGCATAATTTAAAAAAAATGAAAAATCCTAAAGAAAGAAATTTTTTTTTTATTTAAAGAACAATGGAAAATTTACTTTCTTCCGCTATAATATTTATTTAAAAAAAATAAAATGAATGAAAACTATTTCTTTGAGAGAAGAAATTAAAATTATAAGAAATTTGAAAATTGAAAGTTCGTTTCGACAAAAATTGTCTAGTTAATTACCAGTTGGTGATGATTTTTGTAAACTCAGGCAGAATAAAAGTTGCTTTATAGCAATTTTTATGCGTGCGAATGAAAGCTTTAATAAATAATATATTATATACATTTTAAATAAATTCCGCTTTAGGCTTAGAGTGAGCTTTACAAATTTACAAAAAAAAAAAAAAATTGTAATATAACTCTTTATTGGAAATATATAAACTATTTACAATATCGTAAAATAATGTGTTTGTCTCGAAAATTAAGTACAAATTATGAAAAATCGATTTTTCCCTTCTCCTCTGTTTTCAATAGCGGAAATTTGGATTATCCGTTTGCCATCCAGTGGCATTGGGTCCAAATTGATAAACTAGTCGTCGTCCCAGAACCGGAAGGAATATTTTCCGTTTGTAGTAATACCTGAGAAGAAATATTTTCAATAATTAATTTTTTTTCGTTATTTTATATTTTTTGCTTTGTAAAAGTATTTTTCTTAACATGAGCTCAAAAATAAAAAGAATTTCTTAGAGAAACAAAAGTATAGAATTTTCTCAAATTTAATCCAAACTGGGAAAAATAAAATTTTCCGTAAAGAAATTCTTTTTAATGGAAATTAAATTTTTATATTTTTTAATTGGAATTCTTTGTGATTTTTTTGCATTTTAATTTTTTAATTTTTTATTTACCTCATGGCTCTGCTAAGTTTTTCGTAAGTCATTTTTGTGTTTCCTTTACGAGATCCCCAGAGTTTTGCAACTTCGTCACTTCTGACAAATCGAAATTTCGCCTGTGAATAATCTTCCCAGCAAATAAGACTTGGACACGTTTTTCTATTTCTTAATAGATCTCTAATAAATTCCCACAGTTTTCCTTGACTTCCAGCTATAAAGAAATTTAATATTATTAATTAAAATAATTTATTTAATAATAATTATTATTAATCATCGAATAAAATTTTTATAAATTGTTTTCAGAGACAAAAGAAAATTTCTATTTTATATCATTTCCAAGAGTAAGTATTTGTAATTTTTGAAATAATTGTTTAGACTTAATATTAGAAAAAATTATTCAAAAAATTTCAAGTGATATTAAAAACCTTTTTTGCAAAAAATTGTTTAGAAAAATGTCAAAATAGAACAAAATAGGTTAAACAATTAATAAATAGGAAAAAAAATTTTAATCTGTTAAAAACATGCAAAAAAACAATGTAAAATATTTACAAATTGTTAATAACATATTTTTTTCTGCTGGAAAATAATTATTTTTTCTTACATGGTTTTTTTGTTTTTAATAATCTAGGCCTTCCAGGTGGACGTTTTGTGGAGATTTCTATACTATTTTCCGATTCTGCATCTAAAAATAACGAAATTCTGTTAAAAAGAATTAGACAATTTTAAAAAATTTTATTATTTAAAACAAAAATTACTTTTTTCCTATATTTGAAAAAATTGAAATTTATCATTTTTTTGTCAGGAAATTCCATAAAGAGAACAAATTAAAAAAAAAGAATTTTTTTTCTAAAATTACAAGATATAAAATATTTTTCAAAAAATCATTTAAAATATATTAATAAAAAATTTTATTAAATATAAAAATTACGATAATAATAATAATAATAATAATAATAATAATAATAA
>JUFY01014169.1:7565-27142 GCA_001855655.1 Leptopilina clavipes
TTTTTTTTTTTTTTTTTTTTCATCAAACTTTTCAATTTATCAAAATATTTTCAACGTCACTTCGAATATTTATGTTAAATATTATCTATTTATCGTATAAATTTATAACCAATTTGGAATATTTTTTTCATACTCGCACTTATTTTTATTCTTTAATTAAATTTTCATATTAACGAAATTTCTCGGAGTGGATTTTCATACAGTAACTTATGAAGCTTTTCATTTTGAATGAACTGCAAGAATCCTTCACTCATCACATAAAGCACTAAAACCACCATTTCCGGTCTCTTCATATACGTGCAGACCCCAAGAACCACCATTAAGTTAGACCGGATACAGTATAGCTCCCTGGCGATAACCCCGGTTTAACCCTTTAAGATCGATAGAGAGTGCAAGGTGAATTTCAAGTTTTGGGTTTGGTTCAATCCACGCTTCGATTCGAACCTGACAAGCTTTCAGATTTACTAGCGTCTATATATATTGTTTGAATAGTTCCCCCCACACTATTTCTTCAACTTTCCAAATCAGAATTCATTTTTAAAAAAAATTTTTCTCCTTTTCCATCTCAATAATATTATCATTTTCTGTTTTCTTCTCTCTGTAAATATTTTTAACATCAATTTATCATTTTTAACGATTTTATTAAACACTATTTTCATTTAAAAAACTATTATCTCCATATATAGGAAAAATAACTTTTAAAATGTTTAATTTTTAAACAAAATGTGAATAATTCTAAGCGAAAAATAAAATATTATTGAATATAAAAAATCCTAGTATCAAAATAATAAAGTGAAATTCACTTCTATTTTGAAACGAGAGAAATATTTCAAAATTATAAAGTCAATTTCAAGTTTTATTACATTTTAAAAAGCAATAACAATATTTACATTTGAAAAGCAGGGAAAATTTTACGTTTATAAGGTGAAAAAAAAGTGACATTTTACCATAACCCAATTCTTCTTTGACAAGTGACAAAAAAGACTTCGTTCTTTTTTTTTTTTTTTGACAAAAATTTAATTGCCAATTAATTTCTTTACGAAAGGTTCAAACAAATATTCATTTGTTTATATAATGTCGAGTAAAAGAAACATAAGTCTTGCCCCAATTTTTTATTTCAATGTAAAAGAGAAAAGTTTGTCGAGTCAGCGTCAATAATTCATTTGCTTTCATTTACAAATGTATAAATAATCTTTTTTAGATCTCGGTGTCTCTTGGTTTTGCATCGTCGAGGTCATTATTCATTTACACTCGGTCGCACCTTTTGTTTAAAATATGTATGTATAGAAACGAACACTAACATTGACCAGTGCACCTAGATTTGAAACAAATAAATCCTTTCATTTTATAACAAAATAAAAAGCAAAAGAAATGAGATTAACAGACGTCTCTCTTCCATCATTTTTGCAATGTTCAACAAATATTAAGAGTTGAACATATTTGCTCGCAATTAATAAATTCATTGAGCTGATATTTCTCCAATTTCAATTTACTTCTTAATTTATCGTTTTATAAATGTATCACAACCAAAAGTAAAATTTCACTTCATTTATTCAAAGAATGATAAATGTTGGTGGATTTTTTTTTTAATTCTGCATAATAAAGTTGTTATGAGAAACTTATGTTATCTCAAGTTACGAGAGAGTTTTTCTAATAGAAAAAAAGAGTGCCACCTTAAGTTCTAAAATGATGGTTGTTTAAAACATTATATTCGCTATTTTATTCTAAGGAGGTTGTAAAAAAATATGCAATTACCTAATAAAAACTGGAAAAAAATGGCCAAATAATTCCTTCAAGAGGTTTAAATTTATTGTTAAAAATAGAGGCATATTTTTATTATTAGTGCGTTGTATAATATAGTGAATGGAGGAAATAAAAAGTTATGAGTAATGCGCATATATAGATAAAAATAAACACAAAGAAGACTTTAAATAATATTCTTTTCAACTCTATTAAATTATACTCTTCGAATATCATGTCTGACTAAGTACAAATTTTACCACTTAAAATGAAAATTAAATGAAATTTCGAAAACTTCATCTGACTAACTGAAAGACCAAATTTTGCTAATTGGAAGAAGATCAAAATTGTAAATAAAATTTGCAAGAAATGTCTGACTATAACGTTCCTTAACTACTTAAAACAACCATAAATAAAATTCACCTTTCTATATCAACTGAAAGACGGAATTAAAAGATTAAAATACCAAAAACAGTCTGACATGATGCGTCCTTTACTACTTAAAATCATGAAAAAGTGATTTATCGGTAAAAAACTTAATCGTCTGATTATATGGTACTTTTACTACTTAAAGGAAAAATTTGAGAAAGGAAACTGTAAAAATCTACTGTCTGACTATATAAAGATTTTACTACTCGAATGATATGCTTTTTACAACTTGCAACGAGAATCGGTGCATATACAATTTGTAAAATACTACCGTCTGACGAAGTCATGGTTCTACTACTTAGAACAGCAATTAAGGGATCGAAACTGTTAAAGTTTACAATCTGAATATATATATAGTTCTCCAACTATTTGCAACGACAATTTGTGAATGAAACCAGTTAAAGTCAACTGTCTGACGGTGTCATAGTTTTACTACTTAAAAACAAACATCATTGATCCGATTTGCAAAATACTAGTGTCTGGTTATATAAAACTTTTACTACTCGACGCTTCAAGAAAATAACATCAAAATTCACTAATCAAATTTGTATATTTCGAACTTTTAACTACATTATATTTCAAACGAAAATTCCACTGTCTGACTATACGAAACTCTAACTACTTAATATTGATAATAAGTCATCTATCGAATTTTTTTTTACAATTTTTTCTACAAAATGACCAGCGTCATTTTTAACGAAACCTAGTAAACATAATGTACACGGTAAACAAAAATAATGATTAATAAACAAAAAGGCTACTTTCATGAAAATAAAATTATGTTTAAATAAAATAGAAATAAAAGTTGTCAAATTTAAACAAGTCAATTACAAATAAACTCTTCTTGTTTATAGACCAAACAAAATTCGTTTGAAAGTTTAATAAACAGTCTCGAAAATGAGGGTATTCATTAAAACAAGTGAAACTGCAAATATCCACCGTCTGACTATAATCGGCTTTTACTACTAAAACACAAGATTATTATTTTAATTAAAATATTAACTGATTAGTTACGAATATTTCTGTTGAATGTATATCATACACTTTAGGACAACTAAAAAAATTTAAAACTGTAAAATTCTATAGTCTGTCTGTATTATACTTTTGCTACTTAAAAATAAAATAATGCAAAAATTTACTGTCTGACTATATTGTAGTTATACTACTTAGAAATCAAATTCATTATTGTAAAATTATACTGTCTGACTATATCGTACCTGTACTACTTAAAAGAAACAAAAAAAGTTCAATGTCTGACTATATCGTACCTGTACTACTTAAAAGAAACAAAAAAAGTTCAATGTCTGACTATATCAAACTTTTACTACTTAAAATACTACTGAAGTACTACTTAAAAGAAACAAAAAAGTTCAATGTCTGACTATATCAAACTTTTACTACTGAAATCATCAATTAATCCATAAAAATTTATGAATTCTAAATACAAAATTTTTTTTTTTCCTTTTAAGAGCACTAAAAATTGTCACCCCCAAAAAATGAATATAACAATGTAGATACTATCAAAATTATGTTAAAATCACACAGTCAAATAATACATTATTGCAACAAAATGTTTTTCACACAATGAAAATCTGTTTTTCCATAATGCACCTAATATTTCAGTTTATTGTATTCGCTCAGATTATTACAGATTGTACAACATTGTACCGTATACATGAATTATGACTAAACGTGCTGGGAATTGCAGAGCCGACCGCTAAATTCGTATTTCTAGTAAACTTTTTGTGTAAACTGACGCACACACCACCACGACAACGTTCTAATCGGTATCGGAGGATGCTTTTGACCAGGTTCGTTGACTGCACACACTATTTTGTAAAGTGCACACCTGCGGTACCAAATGCTGGTGAGTGTGTGTGTGTGTTCTCGTGTGAAAACACGCCACGAGACGTACCTCTCCCCCATGCATATACGAGTATTAGTTTTCACTATGTTTGTCGTTTGATATAACCAAAGCGCGGCAGAAAATCACTTATATTGTATATATATATTTATACCCATATATGTGTACGTATGTGTATGATCAAAATTCAATTGCAAAGCGCTTTTGTACAATTCGAGATTCTATATGAAATTTGATTGTCCTTGTTGATGATGGCTATTCGCAAAGAGTAAATCCGAGCTCATTGATTGGCGAAAATCATAGTCCCAACTTAAATAACTTGCCAGTGTCATTTTGTGAAATCTACAATTGTCAAATTGTTCTCTTTGATGCGAATAATCATGGAATTTCATCAAGAATTGTCCTCGCGTTGCTTTCGTTATAAGTACAAAAGTATAAACTAGAGATAAATTGAAATTGCGATCATCATGAACAAGGTCGAATATGCTGTTTAGGATCTTGTATCTAGATTCAATTTCTGCACTTGAATTCGATTGCAATGCTCCAGTTGCTTAGAAACGAACCAATATGCTGCAGAATGAATTTACTGCTTCAAGGGAACCGAACTTGAATTAAGTCAGTTCGATGATTTTCCAAACTACATAATACACAAAAGAATCGAGGGAAAGGTCAAAAGCCGAAAAAAAAATCAATGAACCATCCCTAGAGAAATTATTTTTATACTCTGGAATTAACCTCCTGTTTTTCCATTTAATTTAATATTTAAATCCTAATTGCCCTTTAAAGTTATTTTCAAATTTATTATCAATAATGGAATATTATTTGTTGGAAAATAATCAACTGTGATTATTTTGAAACAATATTTCCTGTATATTTTGACGAATAAATGAAAGAGATTGAAAGAGAGTAAACAATTAATATTTATAAAAACATTTTATTCGTCAATATTTTTTAAGCCAGGTAAATATATACCTATATATTTTTACTTTTTTAATTATACTAATAAAACGAACCGGAAATAATAATTAGTGAATTTAGTTTGAAAGTGTTGTATTTCCTCGAAGTGTACTACATATACACGTATTAAATTTCTTCCTTTCATCTAACAATCTGAAACTTTATCGAACAATTTGTTGGAGCGTTTAATTAAAGTAGAATTTTCTCTCATTAAAACCAATTATTCAGTCCTAAATGAGTGTCTCTTAACAATTAAAACAATACGATCATTTTACTCACCCCTTTTTTTGAACCGGACAGTTTTAATATCTCTTGTTTACAGCTGAACCGAAAAAAAGCAAAAAAAAACAGTATTTCTAGAAATTAATATTCTTAATTAAAAAAAAACATTTAAAAACATTCCAAACAAGTGAAAAAATTAAAAAAACGCTTTAGAAAATAAATCGAAAATAGATAAAAGCAAAAAAAAGATATATTTTGATATATTGAATTATATTTTCTTTTTCCGCAAAATGTAAGTTAATGGGTTTTTGGTTTTTACAATTTAGCGCGCAGGGGAAAAAGATCATCAGATAACGAAATATTATTGCTGAATGGAAAAAAGTGAGCTTTAACATTTGAATGTAAAATTAGATTTTTAAAGCATGTGTGCATTGACAGTTAGTGGTAGAATGTTTCACTGAAAGAAAAATGCGGCACAAAGAGAAAAGATATAGTGAAGGCTTTCTCTCTCTGTGACTGGGATGGCATTCGCTCATGTTTAATTGCATTTATTCGGAGTGAAGTCAAAGTAAAAATAATTGGCACGTAGGTTATTGTAAAACCTTTTAATTAAAGCGATTATTTCTTCAAATGTGCACACATGGCACAAAGTTACAATACTATTAACTCTGTCGTTATTTTAAATTACAAAAGCAAAAAAAAAAATACAATGAAATTAATATCACTTGAAATCAATTTTATTTATTTCGAAAATATCACAAAGAAGGTTTAATATGAAAAAGAAAAAAAATACTTAGGTATTTCTGTTTGACGGACTTTAGTGAGAACTATTCCAAACGAATATATAACAAAGAGAATGTAAAACAATGCAGCAGGTCAATTATTATAATCCATGTTTTTAGAAAAGTATTAAACAAGGTGAAAATACGGACGGAATCAGATGTAATATATTAAAAGACATCACAATATATGAAAAGAGCACGGAAACATTTTTTTTTTTTTTTACTATTATTATTTTCAGCATAAAGCTCTGAGAGAATTCATATTGCAGATATTCAGTTTATGCTTTAGAAATAATAGGAAAACTTTAACATACATGTACGTTTTAGCATAAAAGAGCGAAAAGACAAAAGGATCATTATTCATTTTCAAATATAAACTAGGGAGAATTAGAGAAAATGTTGTAAAAGCAATTAAGATATGAATATCTCTCAATTTATGTAATAATTAAATTTAATGAAATTAATCTCCATTGCCTAAGTAAAACAGGTTTTTACTACTGAAAAAAGGCTACATTTACGTTTTCTGACTACTCAATGTTTCTACTACTTGAAAATAAAATTTTAATTGCGTTCTACAACTGTAAATTCCTACCGTCTGACTATAATGGAACCTCTACTACTCAGAAGCAAAATTTATTCATCTAATTGCTAATATTTACGTTGTCTGACTAAATAACGTTTTTACTACTTTGAAATAAAATTTTCATCTTTCTCCTAAAACGGTAAATACTCATTGTCTGACTGTAATAAACTTTTACTACTGATAAATAAGATTTATTTCTTAAATTGCAATATGTGTCTGACTATTTAATGTTTTTACTACTTGGAACAACAAAAGTTATTTTCTGACATTACTTTCTGCCTGTAAATTTGTACCGTCTGACTATAACGAGCTTTTACTACTGAAAAACGAAAATTTATCCATCCAATTGATATAATTCTACTGTCTGACCATACAATGTTTTTACTACTTGGAACAACAAAAATTATTTCCTGACATGAATTACTTTCTGCCTGTAAATTTGTACCGTCTGACTATAACGAGCTTTTACTACTGAAAAACGAAAATTTATCCATCCAATTGATATAATTCTACTGTCTGACCATACAATGTTTTTACTACTTAGTATAATAAAAATTATTACCTTTCTACAACTTTAAATTCCTACCGTCTGACTTTAACGAGATTTTACTACTTGTAAGACAAAATTTACTACTTTTTGCAAAATTTAGCCCATCGTCTGACTATTTCCGATACTTACTACTTAAAATCATTAATTTTTGCCTTTATCAGCCGTCTGACTAAGAATTACTACTACTTAAAACAGTAAAACTTTAAAATCTGCTTGTCTGACTATATCAAATTTAAACTACTGACAGTTAACGAAAATAATATTTTTAACCTGACAAGTAGTATTTTCCTTTCACCAACTTCAAAAATATACGCATTAATAATCAGATTAATAATAAAATTTTAATTTTTCAAATACTAAAATTAAGAAATAAATATTTTTGCTGTAAAAGTTGATAGCAGAGAAGTTAAAAAAAATGTGTTCACCAAGTTTATGAACGTGTTTTGCGGTCTATAAAATGATGTAATTTCCAAAGTGTCTCGACAGCTTAGTTAAAAGTGCATATGCATAGAGAGCCTGGTGTGGTGTATTACACCGCCGACTGCTATCAGTTTTGGCATGGGTCAAGAGGATTGGTAGCTGATGAAGAGGCGGAGAGGTACACGAGGCGAAAGCCGATTAATGCAAATATCTAACGCATATACGATAGTTCACCGAACGGTTTACGAACAGGAGGGAGAAAGGGTTGGGTGGGTAAATGTAGTTGGGGTGGCTGGTGCCCGCTTTGCTCGACCGCAAAGCTTCAATTTAGAATGCTAATCAACAGCGCCCTCCGGTCCTATTTCCCTCTGTACACGTGCATTCATCCCTTATCTCCTCTTAAAAACCACTGAAAAGGAAGCCTACTTGACAATTATTTTCAAAAGATAAAAGGGACATGTGTTTGATTAATACTTTTAAATACTAATGCCCCTAATCCCGTGCCAACACTTTTTTTCCCTTTTTTTTTGTATTTTCAAATCCATTTTAATTGAAAACCTTTTTTTTCTTCTTTTAATTAAGATTCGAATTCATTTTTAATTAAAATGAATCACTAGCTCTTTTTTTATTTAATTAAAATGGAATGAAGTGGTATGATTTTGAAATTCACTAAAATTCGTTTTTTTCGAAATTTTCCTAAATTTTCCCAAATATCTGAAAGGAGAAAAAAAAAGAGTAAATAGTAGAAATGGGTAAATTTTCTTGGAAAAGAATTTCATTTGTGAATTGGAAAAAGGTACGTAATGGCTTTGAAAAACAGACGACAGAAGAGCAAAGTAATGGACGAATTATTCACTCAAGAGATTCAAAGTTACTCATATATAGAACATAAAAGTATGTTTTATGATTAGTGTGTATTACACAGCGAATGGGAAAGTCATAAAATTATGGAAATTGCCAAGTATAGGTGAATTTTAAGTATTCAATATTTAATCACCAATTATAGGCTACTATCATTTCAGAATAAACAATTTAAATGCCTACACAATGGACGATTAAATATTACCAATTTCTCTCATTAATAATTGTTATCAAGAAAATTAACATTTATAATAATTTAATTTATTTATTTATGCAAAATTTAATTTATTTTTCAAAAAAAGTCTGAATATTTTTCAAAGACAGTGGAGAATAATTTTTACTAATATTGTTAATTTATATTGTATGATTTTGGAAAGTAACTCGAGGCCCCATTTGGCGAACCACAAATGAACAGCCAATGAGAGCGATAAATATTTCCGAGGGAACATTTCCCGAATCTCTTTGGGTGGTGGCTATATAGCACCGCGTGTCCACTCGTTCACTCAATAAATGTCCGAAAATTGAGCGCAAAAGAGTGGAGAATTTACGGCCAACTATGTGTGTTAGATATAGTCCTAGTATCCGGAATCTCTGGCCCCGTCGCATCGTTTCCGGTGGTTCAGACATATTTGATATACGAGGTGTATGTATCTCGAGTACACGCTGTTCAGAGTGCCTAAATTGCATGCTTCTCTAAGGATTGTCTCGAAATGCTTATCGAGATCTTCTGCCTTGCTGTGAAACACAACTCACTCACTCTCTCTCTCCACTCTACTCTGCTCCCTTTCCTCCTCCCCCTCTCACCATTCCACCTTCTTTATCTCCTTTGTTCCTATCTGTGAACATATCTTCAATATTACACGCTTGGGACAAGCAGCTGCCTCCAGATCCCTCATGATTTTCTCATCAATTTCACGTTATATCGATTGAGACTTTTCTAAACAAGATTCCTTGAAAAAAAGCAAAAGAAAACAAAATAAACAAACAAATCACAGCTGGGGCAAAAATAACCAACTTACTCTTAACTCCCATGTGACTAATAGAAACTTATATAAATGTTTTATCCAGACAACTCTTCGAAATAATACTTTCATTGACATTTCTTTCTTGCATGAAAAATTATAACATATTTTTTTCCCCATTTGGTCAAATTAAAGAAAAACCTACCAAATTTTAAATAAATAAATCTAGTTCAAATTTAAATAAAAATTCTGTGAAAATTGATAGTTTTTTTTTTCTTCTTCTTGACGGGGTGAAAATTTGTAAAAGATATCAAAGTTAGGAAAAATAAAATTTTAGATAAAAAAAGGAAACATGAGAAGTTTTTTTTTTCCTCTGAAACACGGAACAACTGACAATAATATCAGCAGAAAGTTTGTGACAAATGTCGAAAGTATCAAAAGTTGCAGAAAGATTGACAGTGGAAAGTTTCTTAAAAAATTGGCCAACAATATAGGCAGAGTGTGTGTAGTATTGTATTCTTATTCTGAAAGTTTTATCAACAATATTTGTTTGAAAAATTTTACGGGCAAGTCTTGTGAAATGCAAAAATGGAAAAGAAGTATGTAAATAATTTTCGAAATTTACAAAATTAAAAAAACTTTCACACCCAGAGATATTATTTGAATCGAATAAAATTTAAATTAAATAAAAATGTTATTTTTGCACAAAGAAAAATTTATTTGGAACAAATGAACTTTTTCTTTTTGAGGCAAATAAAATTTACTTTAATTAAATAAATTTTATTTTTATCAGTAAGAATTTTATTGATGCAGTGAAAATTTATTTGATAGAAATAAATATTATTTAGCTGTAAAATTCGTAAATATATTTTTGATTATACCTACTAAAAAACATATCAGCACCAATAAATGGATATTGTGGAGAAAATTTAGAAAAATAAATGAGAAAGTGAAAATATTCGTTTTCTGAAAGACACAGGAGAAAAAATCTATGAATATTGTTCATCAAACTTTCAGAAAGTTTTCGACGAAAATATTTTCTAGTTCATTGGTAAATCAATTTTCAAGAAACTTTCTCTGACAAGCATTTTTTGCCCCTTTTATTAATTTTCTTATTCGCAATATTTGTCTTCTGTCATTTCCAGAAATAGTTCAGTTATTTTATTTCAAAGAAAATGACTCATTCCCAGTGTTTCATTTTCATTGATCTCTAAATTAATTGAACGTAATTAATTATTTTTTGAAGACTTTACTGTTTTACTTTATTGCTTAATTGGACAAAATGATGAAAGTTAATATACTTTTATAAATTTGCTATTAATTTTCATTACTACTAACTTTTTTTTTAGAAACATTTTTTTTTTACTTATTTTTTTTTCTCTTATAATTTAATCACTTTCAGAATTATCCAAAACTATCCCGATTAAAAGTAGAAAAACTCTCTCACATTATGAATATTCTTTTCTTAAACATGTATAGATGATCTAATATTCAGTTGAAAAAAAGCAAAATAAAAAACTGTCAAATTAATAAATTTCCTCCAAAGTTAGTAATAAAGAAGAAAAAGAAATTAATTTTTACAAGAACATTTATTCTTAAATATCACCATTAATTTTAACTACCTTTATCACTCCATGAGATGTCATTTTTTTTCTCTCCTTTTTTTTTTTATTCGAAGGGGAGAAAAAGTCTTGAAATCTAAAATACAAGCAGAAACTTTCAACTGGAATGGTAAGTTTTAAAATTAAACTGTCAATCGGGAGTATCATTATTATTAGGAGGCAGAAGCCAAATGTCGGAGGGTAGTCGACACTGGAAAAGGGGAATTTCGTTATCTTAGCTAACGTTCGCTTTCGTTATCTCTAAAACTGCTTGCCAGGTCTTGGGAATGGTATAGCAGTTCTTTCTCGAAGGGTAAAAGAAAAAAGAAAAGAAGAAAAAATGAAAAAGAGGAAGAGAAAAACGAAGAAGAATAAGAAGAAGAAGAAGAAGCAAACTAAGGGAGTGAAATTTAATTCCAACTCGAAGGGATGTGTATACTCCCTTTCGTTCTTAGAAAAGTCGGTAAGTGACATATATACATAGGTTCGATCGCTGCTATTTCAACTTATACATATATATATATACAACGTACCAGATTTTCTTTCCAACTTATAGAAAAACTATCAGCTTTTCTCTCGTGTTTGCAACTTATGAGAAAATAACTATGTAATAGGATTTTAACCAATTTTTACACCACTCTCCTCTCATTCCTCGCCTCGAGCAAAAACAAATAACTTTCAAAAAGTCGATGAAAAAAGTTGAATAATTCTGAAAAATTTAATAAGAAATCAAAAGATATGAAAGGGTTGAAATTTTACTAATTTTATTTCTAATTACCGATTCATTTTTTCCATCAGTATTATAATTAAAAAAATTAAGTTTTTTTATTACTATAAAAAACGTTTCCATAATAATGGTTGCTATAGTAATCGTTGCCATAGTAACTGTTGCTAGGGTAATCGCAGCCATAGTAACGGTTGCTATAGTAAACGTTGCCATAGTAACAGTTGCTATAGTAATCGTAGCCATAGTAACGGTTGCTAGGGTAATCGTAGCCATAGCAACGGTTGCTAGGGTAATCGTAGCCATAGCAACGGTTGCTATGGAAATCGTAGTCGTAGTAACGGTTGCTATAGTAAATATCGCTGGTAGTCTTATATCAAGATTTCAATTAAAGAAAAAAAGGTTATTAAAATGTGTAAAAATAAAAAAAGCACAAAGGAAAAAAATTAATCAATAAAAAATGAATGAAGAGAAATAAAAGTGAAGTTAAAAAAATAAACACACAGTATTATGATACTAAAGATGATTTGATTTTCAATTGTTAACTACCGTAAAGTTTCCAGGTTATAACAACATAATGGGTTTAAACTCATGCTTATGGAGCTATATAGTAAAACATAATATTCCCAGCCATAGAGGCATGAGACTAACATGACTTAGGCTTATAGCCAGTATAATAATAACGATCTGACGGTAATATCCACAACTAAATTCCATAGATACACTATATTCTATAGATAGTTACTCGCCACTATTATAGGGGTGGTCCTTTGTGTTTAGGTTGTCGTTGAACCACGAATTTTCCGTCTGCACATATACGTATACATAAGAGGCACGATATTTTTAACAAGCAGCAAACTGCATCACATGCAGACTCTTTATATATAGAATCATATATACTAAATAATGATTCCATCAACGCGAATATACTCAGTGTTCTAAAAAGAATTATAATATTAACAAATCAAAAGAAGAACATAAAAGATTTTAATTTAAAAAAAATGAAACATTTTCTTCATCACCAAATGAAAAAAAAAATGGTACTACAAAATAAAAAAACGAATAATTAAAATAAAAGAGGGAAAAAATATTATAAAAGCTACAAAGTTGAAAAGTCGAGTTAAAAATTGTTTCGAGTCTTAAATCCAATTTCCCTACCCGCTGCTTTAAGGGTTTTAATTTGAATTTCAAGTTTCTTAGCTTCTTTCTTCAGGATGCATTAATTTATCTAGGTCAGCCTTCTAGGTAATGAAATGCCACAAATACCGAACCTTGAGAGCTTATAGAGCTTATAAAGTATTTGAAGAAATCAAGAGCACTTGAATTAATTAATTAAAAGTATTCAGCTCACTCTTCAATACAGGATGTATATATCTATCTATCCTCACAGTTTGGATTTTTCATTAAGGAAAGTAAAGTAACCAGGAAAAGTGTTATCTCGAGCGACTAATAGAAACCTGTGAGAGTTTACCAAAGTAACGTGTAAAACGATAGAGTAAAAAAAAATTACACCAGGCCAATAAGTACAGTAGGTAAAATACACACAAGAAAACTAGGAGGGTAAGAAAAAAAAAGTGAAGGCAATAAATTAACCGTTTTAACCAAAAGCAATTGCAGAAAAATACTCAAAAAGAATATACATATATATATATCTATTTTTTTTCTTTGCAGCTTTTTGCTATCCAAGTTTTCTGTTAGCAACTACTCTTGCGTGTACCATTTAATGAAAATCTGCAACTTTCTACAAGTACTTATTGCTCGCGATTTTATTTTTACTCTGGTCTTGCAAAACTTTCAAAGTAAGTTTAATGTGGCGATAGTGTAATATTCGACTTTTAAAATGAGAAATTAATTACTGCTTACAAAAAAAATCTATTCTATTACTTGCTCTTTATTCTTTTGAAAATATTTTAACCCCTTTATAAATTTATTCCGTATTTAACCGTATTTAAAATAGGGTTTTAGTAAGGGTCCATCTAGTTTCCCTAGTTTCTTTCAAGGCCCTTGTTAGAGCCCTTTTTTAAATAGGGCAAAGTGGGTCAATTTCTGTACGGTAAAAAAATTTATGCGTAAATATTATCTGTTTAACATTATTTTAACATTATTTTTTCAACAGGAAAAATATATTTCCCTCATAATAAATTCACGGTTGCAAATTGTCACAAGAAATAAAATAATAAATATTTTCGTAAGAAATTCTAGTTTGTCGCGCGCACACTTTGTTAATGGTGTGTTTATTTAACACATTGAGAAGAAAAAAAGAAATGTTGCAATCAATCTTTCGAACAGCTTGGAGTAACACACGGCATTTTAACACGAGTTAAAATACTTGGAAACGAAAAGGGGGACTACCGTCACTCTCTCTCACTCTCTTTCTCTATGTTTAGCCTGACGCGACTGGAATTATTAGTCGACAGTGACATTCATCGTCTTTGTGTTACTTTGCACCTCATCTACGCATCGGTACCATTAAGTTGAGTCATTTATTCAAAAGGGGAATAAAACATCTTAGTAAATTTCCAACTGCGCCACATATATGTGAATATTTCTCTATTTCTCTTTTTCTCACACTCAGTTAACGAGATAAAAAAAAAAAAGAATTCTTAATACGGCTTTGTCTCAGTCACTGCTATAAATATAATCTAAAGATGAAATATTTATTTGTTAGGAAAAAAAATCACCCGCTTTAAAAAAAATTTCTTTTTATTTATTCGCAATATTTCAATAATAATTGGTATAAATTATACAGCGGATTATCCTCATACGCCCGTTTTATTTGTTCAGCTTTAAGCTGCGAATGTATATACAGTAAGAATAGTTAACTATGAATCAGCCTACGAGTGCGAAAGGGACGCTCTTATGCGCAGTTCCATTGCGCCTCACTCGCACTCACGCTTAGACCTGATTCATAGTTAAGTATTCTTACGGTATATACTAATTATAAAATCACATATACACACAGGAATATTTTCCTATATATCAAAAATTGATATTTTCTGCGTAATGAGACAGAATTTCATCATTAGTTTTATGTTTCTTTTTTTTTTTGTCTATCCTTCATTCGCAATCGTTTTGGAAAGAGTGAACGAGCCATAATGATAAAAGTATATGACTGATGTTTGAACATGGTGACAGTATGTTATCGGAGTTGTTCACCATTAGTGAGACTGTAACGAGGATAGAAAATAGAGAGAGAGGGTTTGGCATGAAATGGAGGAAGGGGGAGAAAAAAAGGTACTTTTAATTATTCCATCGAGCAAGGACTTTTGAAACGAGGTTTTACGATGAGCTTCCGCGCCACTTTACCATTGGGCACAAGGGAACCTCCATTCGCTTGGGGTTGGAAGAAGAGAGGGCGGAAAACGAAATTGGATTTATCGCACCAACGTACCTCGAGTCGACTCGTTAGTCCGTTATTGCATACGAAGGGTCCAAGAGACGATTTAGAGAATTCGACGAAAAGTCCCATCCCCTCTCGCTCTCTTCCTCGGTTTGCCGTTTCCTGAAAACTACCTCTGGAATGTGACCCTCTTAAAATTCTCCTACAATGAAGATTGATCGATGCGGAATCGTATCACAAAGGACCAATTTTTGCCTCTGCCATTCCATCTCTTCCCTTTCTCGATTCCATACATTTTGCAAAATAAATATTTTAATACATTTTTTAATTTCAACATGTTCGAACAGGAACATTTTTCTATTATTTAATTAATTATAACTAACTGCAAATAGATTGTCATAAAATGTAAAATATTCGAGAATTTGCAGTAAATATGGTCGGTAGTAGTTTTTGAAAGGTGTTTGGTAATTTTTTTTTTAAATATATGCGATAGAAAAATCTAAAGAAAGTAACTAGTGTGTGATACTTTTTCTGAAATGCACACAATTATCCATTAGCGGCAGGGCTCGAGAGTTATCGTGATAAAAAATTCCCTTCAACATGCCATTATTAAAAAAAGGTAAATACGATGATAAAAATGTGTTGGCTGAGTTGAAGACTGCTCTTATCATTGTGAATATATGCAAGAAACATATTAAAGAAAGATATGTGGGGTGAAAGAGAAGTTGACTGAAATCGCACAGCCAGTGCTGTTGGGTCCAATAAGTCAAACGGTTCTCTCTGCACGAAGGGGCTGCTTTACTCTCTGCATGTGTGTGTGTGTAACTTGGTAAGTGGAGGCACTCTCACGGCCTCTTGGCACCCTTCCAGTTTCTCTCCCTCCCTCTCACTCTCTCTCTCTCTCTTTCTCTCTCCCTCTTGTTCGACAGCATCCGACTTTCTCGATCGACTAAAACTAAAACTCATCCCACTTCACCATCGAAAACCACTCGAGCGGACACTTACCATTCTGATTGACCAGGATTTACTTTGCTACTATTTCTCTGGACATGGACCAATTCCGTTTGTATTCAATTGTTGCAAGTTTTCTATGCTTTCTTTCAAAATAAAAGAGAGAGAAAACAATCTGATTTCCATTACCTAAACTTTTTCATCAAGCACAGGCAATAAAATAATTAACTAAAAATAATTCTCGAATAAAAGAAAATTATCTTCTATGTAGTTAATAACCAATGTCATGATTGCAAGAGAGAAAATAAATTTAACAGAAATGTGCGGCATTGTTTCTCTACGGGAGTTTTTTTTTTCGCAAAGAACTGAATGGAAAAGTTCACCAAGTTGTGATTTCCTTGAGGAATCAGTTGTTGGGGGACGTCCCTGTGGAAGATTTTTCTAGACTTTCCTCTTTTTTTGTGTAAGAGAAAGAGAGAGAGAGAGAGAGAGAGAGAGAGAGATGAAAAAGACCGCAATTTTGTACGTGCGAATCATTGTCCCCCGCGTTCGCGGGAATGTAATAGACATGAGCTTTTTTCTTTCTTTGGTAACGATCCAGAAATCGAACGAATGTCACGAGAATATGTCTAACGAACACCCATTTGTGCATGAAGGAATATTCTCTTCTTCTCTACGTATTCTACACTTTGACAGATAAATCCCAAAGACCTCTCCCTTGTCAGTAACAACGGATTCCAAACTTCAGACGAAGGTAGACACCTCTGCAAATTAATCAATCACAACAAAATTCTAAGGCTTAACTGAGAAAATCATACAGTTTCATTGTTTGAAATACATATCCATGTATCAAAATTCCGAAAATCCAAACGTCAAAAATGTTTCTTTTGTCACCCAATTTATCGATCTATTTTTTCAAGTAACAAGCAACAAGTTCCTCTATATATTCTAAAATAAATTTCCCTATCTTGAAGACTCTTAAACAACTTTCTTGCAATTAACTTTTTAATATAGTTTCACTAATCAATTTCGATAAGCAAGTCGCGTCGAAACTAATTGTCATTAACGGCATTATTTTTACTGCGAAAGAATCTTTGATATATATCTATATATATATTCTATATACACACATTTCCAGCAAGCCCTGCTTTTAATAGCATTATTGTGACAGCTCAGCACCTCCTTTCAGCAATTTGTGCATCAGAGAATTTGCATGTTTCATGAGTCCTTAAATACAGAAAATTAATGCGCCAGATTTTACGCCCAACTTGAAAAAACTCGCAGCATGAAAATGATAAAGACTCAATTTGTTTGGAATTCCATTAATTATCACTGTCACAGCGAATCTTTTCCTATTTACTCTATATAAAAAAAAACTAATCCCTAAATTTACTTACTATTTTCCATAAAATTCTACACGGGACTTTATTTATAGTTATTTGGTTAAAAATTATTTAGTTTAGGTATATAAATATTTATTTGACAGTAGTCAAGTAATTCATTATTTTGAAAAAAAAATTTTTTTGTGTGCAATGATGAAATAAATATCCACAATTATGAGGGGAAATTTCTTCAATTTTCCTTAACGACACAAAAGCTATCAATTTTTTTTTGCTCTTCCTTTTTTTTATTATATAAGGTGACATTCGTTGTGATCAATGTCCAACAGTAAAAAAGGATAAATCGTCATGTAAAGGGGAGAAAAAAGGGGGAAAAAGGGGGAAAAAGGTGTCTAGTAAGGAAAAAGCATTGCCACCTCTCTAAGTGATTGCCGGAAGTGACACCAACGGACGGATAAACGCTTTATCGCGAGGGCTAACGAGGCAGTGCGCGACTTTAACCGCGCTCGGTTTCGTGCGCTTCAATGGGGCTCTCGGAGGCCCACCCCCAAATAAATCCTCTTTTTACGACAGAGATTTATGAAAGCCATTCTCTCGACGTCCCCGCCCTTATACCACAGCCCGTCGGCCGTATTCCACCCTACTCGAACACCCCCGCCTCCCCTGTAGTTTCACCCTTCTCTTCGCCTATACAGAGAGAGAGAGAGATATCTCTCCTCTCTCTCGCTCATACAACTTTCATCCAACAACTTGTCCTAAGAATAGCCTCTCACTCTGAAATCACAAGAGGTACTATCCTGAATTCCGGGCAGTTTCGGGCAAAATGAGGTAATTAGGATGCACGAGCAAAGGACTCGGCACCCTCAAATAGAGAGCTCGCTAAATCAAAACTGCCCCATTAAGAAATCTTAAGCACAGCATACATGCAAATGACAGGAGAATTGATCATACTCCCCGAGATATACCATCATTATTTTCATGCGAAACGTTACGCTTTAATTGTGCAAGGAAAATTGTTTCGTTCATGCAAATTTTCTCCTCATTTTCATAAATAAATATATATAGATATATACAATTGAATTTTTATTTATAATTTTTTCTACCAATTTTAATCTAAATAATAAAATACTATACTCAAAAAAAGATATGCAAAAAATAAAAGCATTTTTCTCCAGTCTGGAAAAAAAATCGACCAGCAAAGATTTTCCCTCTGTTTTCTTTTTATTTCCGCCAAAAGTTTGAATTCCTTTTTTACGAAGCACGCAGTGCTTATCTGATTTGATTTCCATGCATGAGTTCTGAATATTGAATGTTTCTTTTCTTTTTTTTTTTGTATTTATTTTCCACGTTTTTAGTTTTTAAAGCCCTTTGGAAAAATTTCTTTCCTTTTTTCCTGCTTTTCTAGGGAAAATTTTTTCCTTTATGTTTTGAATACAGGTGAAAGAGTAATATTATATTATAGTTATATTCCTTTTTTTCTGTAAAATACCTGCAATTTGTACATATAGCAAAACACGAATGTTCCAATGCAAATGTCGCGTGCTTATGGAGTCCAGTGTGTATGGAGTTAATAGCAATTTATCACCGCATCGACCGACGAAACCATCGTCGGGACAGTTCTCCCGAGCCGCCATTAACCCCCCCCCCTACCCTCACTCCTCTGAAAAGGTCGTTAGGTTGTGGTTTGACATGAGAACATGCCCATAACATCGTTTGGTTATTGCAACATGTATGTGTACCTATCTGGGCGCACCGCTAAAGTACATTGCGAAATACAAGTGAAGCAGTGCAGTCCACCTAACTAAATATTCGCCGACCATATCAGCCTCAGTTTAAAGCAGTTCTATTTCAATGTATGTAACCCAAATATCTTGGACATAAACCGTCAAAGAGCCAAACGTACATTTCTAATCTGCCGTTGAAATATACATTCGCAAAAGCACAGTCTTTCACTTCTTCCACTTCTTTCATATAAAACGGAATATCAAATCAATGCAAAAAGTAATAATACAATCAGGGAATGGTAAATTCTATTTCCGAATAAACTATTCATGCAAATTATAATATATTCAACAAATGCTTTTTCTAAATCAGAATTAGTAACAATTTTAACTAATTTGAATCAGTGATTGAATTTTTGCTTTCATTAGTTAAAATTTACTATATAATAAATTAATATCCCAATTTTTTTTTACTATAGTATTTTAATAAATAATAAATAAATAATAAATAAATAATAAATAAATAATAA
>JUFY01014169.1:27204-42983 GCA_001855655.1 Leptopilina clavipes
AATTTAATTGGTAAAATTAGTAAAATTAATTAAAATGCAAAAAAATCAGTCACCAATTCAACTTGCAGTTAAAAATTTTTACTAATTCAGATTTAGAGATTTTATTTATGCTACAGTGGTAAAATTTACGTTTAGTCAGACAGTACTGTTTAAATTCTCACAACTTTAGTATTCAGTAGCAACATAACCAAAAATACAACTTTATGCAATGACTGACATTACAGATTAGTATTTCACCCACAATTTTACACCCGCAAAAAATAAAAAATTGTTTACTAACTATCGAGTTTGGAAAAAAAAATTACTTCGAAAAGAAACGACTCTTTCCAACAGTTCACTGTTGATTATAAAATTTCTCCAAGATGAATAAATAAATACTCGAATCGTACTAATAAACAATTTTTGAATCATTTTCAAACAAAAAAATAAATTTTTAATGAACAATTAACTGTATGGAAACCGGAAAACCTAAAAAGAACAATTTCCATGAAATTAAACTAAGCGTCAAGAGAAAAAGTGCATTTTCAAGTTTTCCTGAAGGTAAAAAGAAAAACAAGAATTTCCTTTTTATTTTATCTCAATTGAATAATTGCGATAAAATTAAAAGGAAATTTTTTTTGTTAAATTGCAGACTTGGGATAATATTTTTGTTAGTTTCACACAAATCAAAAGTATCATAAACGTAAAAGCAAGCAAACAAGTCAAAAGTTGTATTTGCAATTTAAAATTATTAACAATGCAGTTTATTATTTTCAGTATATTAATTTTGCTTGCGGCTTTTAGCTTTCTTGCCGTCTCAGGTAGATCATTATTTTAATTATTAATTACTAAAATAAAAATATTCTCCATACTGCTAATAATTTAATAATTCTGTTTTTTTCACAGCTGACGATGATGCGTCAATGAATATCGGTATAAAAATTTTTTCCAACTTCTTTATTCCTTATTAAAAAAAAAAAGACTAAAAAATTTATTTTTCTTTCAGTGATGAATACATTCATGCAGGTTTGGTCGCTTTTAAAAAAATTACTAAATTTAGCAGTCTAATTCCAGTCTCCTGAAGAATTCACTGCTGAATTATTATTTTAAATGTGTTAAATAAAAAATCGTATGGCAATGTGAAGTGTATAGTTGTAAAATACTTGAATTAGTATTTTCTTATTATATTCTTCTTCAAAGAATAAATATTTTTCAAACAGATTAATTTTGCGTTTTGTGTTTTTTTTTTCAAGGAAATCAAACTATACAAATTTTTCTCATTTTGCTTGTCTTTGAAAAAACCTAATTCTATTTTCTCTTTACAAATAAGAAAACAAATTAAAAAGAAATATTGTAAAAGTTTTATTAAATACTTTTATTTAATTAATTTATTTTATATATAATTAAATAACTATTATTTATTAAAAAATAAATTTGTAAAACATTTATTGCAAACGACATGAAAATAAAACATAAAAATTGCAAATAAATATTATACAAAAAAATTAGAAGAATTATTACAAAATACATAAAATAAAAATTATAAATAATTTGATATGTATTTATTCCCTTTGTTATGTATTTATTATTATTTGTAGCCATGCATTACTATCATACTGCAATATGCACTCTCTGAAATATTATATGATTTCAGTTTTATCGTTCTCTCATTGAAAAATTAAGTTG
This sequence comes from Leptopilina clavipes, assembly GCA_001855655.1. Taxonomy (NCBI): domain Eukaryota; kingdom Metazoa; phylum Arthropoda; class Insecta; order Hymenoptera; family Figitidae; genus Leptopilina; species Leptopilina clavipes. Next base: position 28,870 of record JUFY01014169.1, read on the forward strand.
ATCTCCTTTTTCAACGGATTGAAACGTATTTTAATGAACACTGTTAACTTCATTCTCACATTACGTACCATAAAGTAGGTCAAATCACGATTCATAATAATAACAATAATACTAATTATTATTATAATTATAATATACGGCAAACAAATCCATCTCTGTTTTTCACTGAATTGGAAAATAATGCAAATGTTTATTGTAGTTTGCTTTCGTATATTAAATTTTACTTTTATTCCCAAGTATAATGAATAAACAATTCATTTGAAAGCATTTACACATTTGCTTCTTCAGTTTATTATTATATTATTTACAAGAGGTATTATTTACATTGCCTTCAATTCGAAAATTTTTATATTCAAAATCAAAATATGCCCAAATAATTATTTTTTCCTTTAATTATTTTAATAATTGTATATTTTCAAATATATATTATTAAAGGAATAATAGAAACTTTTAAAATTATTTTTGTTACAAATTCAATTATTATAATAAAGCTAATAACAGAAATTACATTTTTCTTTACAAAAAAGTTTCTAGAGAAAAATATTGCGAACATTTTTCAAATTACAATTTCAAGAAAGAACTATAACGTCATGTAGGAAATTTTTATCAGAAATATAAAAACTTTCGGAAAAAAGTAAATGTAACACTCTCTATGCAAGTTAAATTTAAAGTTACGTGTAATTTTTATAAACTTGAATACAATGAAATATTCATCTGGTTTTTCTTTTTTATTTATTTTTTCATTTTTACTTCAATTGCCGTCTTTTCTCATCTTTTTTTTTTTGACACATTTTCGATAAGTCATTTTAAATGGAAAACTCTTAATGAATTTTTTTTTCGCTTTGGAAAATTCGTTAAGCGCATCAATTACCTTAATAGACGAGAGGAAAATTATAGTCTTAAAAGGATATAAAAAGAAGTTGCGCACACTAAGTGTATTATCTTCAGACCCCACATTGGTATAATAAATTAAATGAGAAATTCACGTCGCCTCACTTTTCAATTTTTCTAATGTAAAATAAATAACGAATCATTTGTTTGATAAGCAGTCGATAATTTATTTTTTCCAATCAATAAAAAGTCTTTACAGATAAGAACCAATTGATATAAAAATGATAAAATGTAAACAATGGGAAAATGTCTCCAAAATTCCATTAAGAATAATTTGCCTAAAATAATCCATAATCGACTGAGTAAGTAAGGGTTTGTAATTTAAGTTTCAACGTCTAGTTTGCTAAACTTGCATTTCAAGAATTTACGCCGAATTAATCCGTATGTAGCTGGCAGGATTGTGAGATTACTTAAGTAGACTCAACAAATGAACAAGTGCACTCCACTTTGAATGTCTTTGTACTGTTCCAAGCACACAGAATAGCAACGTGTTATATAATTAAAGGCAAAACTGCCAACAAATTAACACACAAACATTTCCATTCAAGATTGCAAAATTCTGCGGGAAAGTAAAATACATATTGCCGTGTATTATGAAATCCATTTCTCAAATTAAATATGCGAGCAAAATGAAGTAAAAGAAAAAAAAAGGGAGAGAGAAAGAGAAGAAAATTTATCCACAGAAATTTTCCTTTCTAAAATGTCCTTATCAGGCAAGTGAGCTTGAAGCAGTTAAAGGAGAGAATTTTGCTTCCTCAGTCTTCTTGCTTCAATATAGTACGTGACACGAATATTAATTACGCTAATTTCTTCATCCTGAAGCTGTGCGAATTTCACAGCCATAAACGGTAAAGCCCGATTATCTGTGATGAGAACTATTCAAATATTAATCTTTCCTGACGACTCCAGCTTTTGGAAAAATTGAAAATTCTCTACACAAACGCAATTCCATTTTGAATATTAAATGTTCCTTTTCCTTTAATTGCAACCTACATTTATTATATTGATAATTATCACTAAAAGATGATGCAATTTCTCCTTTTAATTACAATAATTAACATTATTAAGTTTCTTTTTTAAAAACCTTAATTACAGAAAGATATCAATTAAAGGAATTAATATTATTCAAATGTAATTACATTATACATTAATATTAATTTTTACAAAATTACATAACTTCCTTTTCAACTATTTTTGACAAATAAAATTTAGTCAATCAGTGGAAATTTAAGTTTTAAAAAATTCAAAATGGCGAATTCAATATGGCTGACATCTAAGAAATTCGTTCGATTTTATACAAGAATATATTTTTCACTTTTTATCGCTTTTTAAGAAGTATTCATTACTTCCCTTTTAACATAAAAGTTTGATAAACAAATTGAAGAATATATTCTTAAATTATAATATCCCTTTTCCCTATGTTTCCCACAATGAAAGGCTTTGAATTTTCTCATTAAAATCTAGCACTTTGGAATAAAGCGAGCAAATTGTGTATGACGTAACAAATGAACTATTTCGTAAAGTAATTAATAACTGCTTCTTCTGCAAAAAAAAAAAAAAAAAGAAAAGAAAAATTCCACTTTAATTACAATCAATGACGAAAGAAATAGTGCTTTCTAAAGATAAAAAGAAACAAGACTTTCCTTTTAAAATACTATCTTAATTTATGGTTAATTATCGTCAAAAATTGTAACCATATTTAATTAGTTCCTTGCATATAAAAGAAGCTGTCAAATGTGAAACGTGAAGTCAGGTTGTTTTACAATTTGAAATTATTAACAATGAAGTACGCAATTTTCACATTCTTAATTGTCCTTGTATCAATGTACTGTTTATCTGACGCAGGTACGTTCTAATTAATTATTAAAAATTTAACCCAAATTTTTTTGTTGTTTTAGTTTTAAAGTATAATTCTAGTAAAAAAAATAATAAATTAATTAAATAATGAATAATAAATAAATTTACGATTCCCTAAAATAGTTTGAAGTCTAGAAATTAATAACAATTTTGATTTTCAGTATCAATGCCCAATGACGATCCACATGAAAGAATGAAAGCTGAAATTGGTACTTCATTTTTAATAATTAAAAGTTAAAACTTTTTTACGTTAAAATTTATCTTTCAAAATTCTAATCAATGTTTTGTTTTAGCGCACGGTACATTGAGAATGGTGTGGGATCTTTTGGGAAAAGTAGTAGATCATTTCGATCAATAATATTGAATGATTCAAGTCTACAAACAAAAATTTCTCCAACTTCACCAATAAAATTTGTATCAACAATCATTTGGCACTATGAAATCTGTTATTGTAAAATAATTGGATTAATATTTTCTCATTGTAATTTTTCTTCAAAAATAAAAATTTCCGAAAAAAAAGTTCTATTTTCTTTTTCTTAGAATTAAGTTATTTTACATTTTTGCCTTTAAATTTATTTCATTTATATAATTAACATTTCAAAGGCTATTTTATTCTAAAAGTGTAAATTTATATAGAATTAATGAGTTATTTGTTCTTCTAGAACAATAAAATTTACATAAAGAGCTATTTTTATTTTAAGACAATAAATTTACATAATGAGCCATTTTTATTCGAAAACAATAGAAATATGAAATAATAAGCGCAAAAGGGAAAAAGGGATTGTTTATAAAATGGGAGTCAAAATGAACTGTGAAGAGAAATGTCTCCTGACCTGATTATAATAAACTCTAAATAGAAAAAGCTCCAGTAAAACCAACAACAACAAATAAGAAAGGATATTCTTGTTCTAATATGAAAAAAAAACTTATTCAGAACTTTTTTTTTGAAAAAAAATTATAAGTTTTATTGACGAAAAATGTTTTTTACTTTGTAAATAAATGAATAAAGATTGTATGAGATAAAAATTTTATGGATATTTCTTTCGAACCTTTTGCCGACAAATTCACAAAAACTAATTTTGCACTATTTTTAAATGTTAAAATGATCTAAAGTTGCATCTTCTGTGAATTTACTAATTACTTTTTTTACTTGTTAACTTTATGTAAAAAAGCTTTTTGAAAGCAACATTTTTTCTAGAAACTCTAAACTAATTGGATATCCTAAAAATTGAAACTGTTTCGTTTGACTAAAAGAGCCTTTTACTACTGATGTACAAAAATTTAGAAAAAGCCTGACAGGAAACGAAAAATAAAAAAAAACCTCTCACGAGTAAACTATACAGGAAAAATATATCGAACTGGAATATAAAAATATAAAGTTAATATTTAATAATTAACGTAAAAATAATTATATTATTTAATTTCAATATTTTCTAAATTTCAAAAAACATTAAAAACAATTGACAATTTTTGACGCAAATAAAATTTCAAATGTTTTTAACAACAAAAGAGAGAAGTGACTGCGTAAAATTGTTTATAGTATTTCCTCTCTTCGAATCCTCTTGGAAAGGAAAATAGTAATTAAAATTTTAAAACAATAACGTAATATTAATATTTTCCTTAAAACCAAAGAATAAAAAAATTCTATTTTATTCTTGATTTAAAAGAATAAATTAAAAGTACAGCAGAAGAGAAATTTTTCTTTCAGATATAAAAGATTTTTTTTTCAAAGTATGCAAAATTACTTGAAAATGAATTACAAGCAACTCTTTTCTATAATGGGTAAAAAAAAGGCACCCAACCTAGACGCTAATTACATAATCTAACGACGAAAGAAAAGTTTCTTCTGATGATAAAAGGCAAACATGACTTTCCTTTTAATATATTATCTAAATTTGTGTTTAATTATCGTCAAATTTGAAATATAATCGTTTTGCATTTAATTTCCTCGCATATAAAAGACGCCACCACCGTTAAGGCAATCAATGAAGTCAACTTGTCTTGCAATTTGAAATTATTAACAATGCATTCCTTCATTTTCACTTTCTTAATGGTGTTGGCAGCTATTTGCTGTTTTACCGTCTCAGGTATGTCGCATAATATTCACTACTAATTTATTTCTAAAATTTATTTAAAAATTAGGAAAATTTAATTCGAGAAATTAATATAAGTGAAATGATATTTAATTAATAATAAATGTTAATATATTTGTTAGTCGAAAATAAATTCTTTTCAAAATAAAATTGTATCCTATAAATCATGATGAAAATATCATATATAAATTTTAAAAATAATTACTAAACAAATCTTTAGTAAAAAATTAATAATATTTCAGCTCAAGGTCCTCAACAAGCAATGAGATCACCAGCTGGTAATTGACCTAATTATAATTTTTTTTTATACTAATTTGAAAATTTTTCACAATTATAATTCTTATCTACTTTTTCAGCTCATGGTGTAGTGAAAATGTTGTGGGATCTTTTAGGAAATGTAGTAGACAACTTCGACATAATATAAGACGATGGGAAAACTACAAACTCGATAAATAAAAAAAATTTCAATAATCGTATGGCAATATGAAAGATGTAATTGTAAAAAACTGGAATTTGCTTTGTAATATTTGTCACGAATAAATACTTCCGAAAAAATTTCCTCTTCTTTTTACTTTAATCGTAGCTAATAAAAAATAATACCGAAGCAAAAAATAATTAATGTCTGACTCGAAATTCTTTTACTACTGATTCAAAAAAAAATATGATCCATATGGAACTAAATTTTACCAATGATAAAAAAAATTATGAGAATTTCACAAAGTTCTGTCTGACTATACTATACAAATTGTCTTCTACTACTTTTACTAAAAAATTACAAGCTTTCGGGAAAGTTTTGCCTAATTAAAATTGTCTAACTATTTATATCAAAATTGACAAGTAGGGGAAATTTTATCTAAAAAAAATTAACTTTTACAACTCATGCAAAACATTTTAATTTACAAGAATGCAAAAAGTTCTGTCTGACTAAAATTTATCTTTACTACTAATAACTTTTACTACCGATTTTAAAAGTCCAAGAATTAAAAACTTTTCGTCTGACTAAAACTAACTCTTACCACTGATATAAAAATTCCGATAATTTCAAACTTTCTGTCTGACTATAACGACCTTTTACTACTGATATTTAAATAATAAGAATTTTGATAATAGCACAAGAAAATTTGCCGATCTGTCTGATCATAATTTATTCTTACTACTGGTACAAAAAAATAATAAGAATTTTGATAATAGCACAAGAAATTTTGCCTATCTGTCTGATCATAATTTACTCTTACTACTGGTACAAAAAATTGAAAGAATATAAACACTTATAATAATAATTATTATAAATAGTTATTAAAATATTTCTGTCTGGCTAAAACTTACTCTTACTACTAGTATTAAAATAACTGAAATGACACAATTTTTGTCAGAATAACATTTTTTTTCTTTCACTGAAAAAAATATGACAAATACCAGACAACTAATGGCAGACTAAAACTGTTCGCTACTACTGTTATCAAATTTACAAGTATCTTGCAAAGCTCTGTCCAACTAAAATGCCTTTTACTACTAATTCAAAAAGTCCCAAACATCTTGATGTCCAACAGCAACTTACTTTTACTACTGAAACTAAATTCACACGAATTTCAAAACATTTCGTCAAACTGAAAAGTCTTTTACTACTGGTGGTAAAATTTTAAGGAATTCAGGACTTTTGTCTGACTAAAACGTCTTTTACTACTGACACTGAAACTCCAAGTATTCACCAGAGTTTTGTCTGCCTATAACTTTCTTTTTACCACTGAACCTAGATATAAAGGAAAAGATAAAAAATAATCTCAGAGATTTGTCAAGAGTGACAAATTTAATTTTATGATTATCCTAAATTAGAAAGAAAAAACAACAAGAATTTTATTTTTTTTTCATTTTTTTTTTATTTATTATTGATGAATATTACAAAGCAAATAATATTTCCAGTTTGTTATCAATTACAAATTTCATATTGCCATACGATTTTAAAATATTTTCTTAAAATTCAAGTTCAATAAATTTTTTTTCAGACTTGAATTCTTCAATCACATATCGAAATTTTCAATTACTTTTCCTAAGAGGTCAAACACCATTCTCAATGTACCATGCGCTGAAAATAATGAAAATTAATCAAATATGTAAATAATTTCCGAAAATTGCAAAAACAAAACAGAACAAATGAAATCAACATACCAGCTTCAGATTTAATTCTGTCGAATTCGGCTGAAACATTATAAATTCTTTGTTTTAAAACAATTTTAATAATAGTTGCAAAAATTTAATGATAAGAGATTCAAATGTATAATGCAAGATAATAAAATTTTTTATTTTTCTTTAACTTTTGTATAATATTAAAACTTTATGTGTAAAAAAAATGTTTATAAAATTTTTTTATTTATAAATTCTACTTATATAAACATAAAAATATTCTGATTTTTTTTATTAAAATTGTTAACATTTAATATAACATACCTGTGACGGTCATACAGCTCAAAGCTGCCAACACAATTAAGAAAGTGAAAATATAGTATTGCATTGTTACTGATTTCAAATTGCACAACAACTTGACACTGATGCTTTTAATGTTTGTGGCACCTTTTATATACGAGAAACCGAACAAAATAAAAGCTCTAGTTACACATTAGTAGATAATTATCGATAAATTTAGATTATAACTTAAAAGGAATGTCTTGTTTGCTTTTATCTTTAGGAGACATTTTTTCTCCCATCATTAGTTATTTTGAAAAACTATTTTTATTATTTTATTTATTAATGTTATTTTGATAACTTAAAATATTACAGCATCAAAATAAATATTTAATATTATATCTAAAATTTTTACACATAAGAAACATTGTTTTCCTGTAAAAATTTTTCCCAATTCCTAAATATAGCGTAAAAAAATGACAAACTTTTCATAAAAATAATTTTAAATAATTTATATTTTTATTTATTAAAATCGAATAATGACTGCAAAAAATAAAAAAAAATAGAAAAGAAAAGTACCTTCTTAATGATAAAAGCTAAACAAAACTTTCCTTTTAATATTATCTAAATTTACCGTTAATTATCGTCAAATTGCAACTGTAACACTTTTCTTTTGAGTTCATCGCATATAAAAGGTGCGACAAACATTAACAACAATCAGTCAAGTTATTTTGTAATTTGAAAGAAATTTCAACAATGAAATACTTTATTTTCACTTTCTTACTTGTGTTGGCTGCTTTAAGCTGTGCAACTGTTACAGGTATTTTACTCCATAATATTTTATTTATTAATTAATTTTCATTTTTATATAAGTTCCTGAAATTTATTATAAAAAATTTGCATACTTTCAGGTATTTTAATCGTATTTTATTATTACTCGCTTAAGTAAACAAAATACACTCTCAAATGTATACATTTTCAAATGCATTTTTAAAATGCAATTACATTGCGTTTTTAATTATTATTATAGAAAATCAATTATTTACTATATTATAATAATTATATAATTCAATAATTAATTATACAATTAAATATTTTCCATAAAGTATAATTTGAAATTCAAACTCAATTGTATTAAAATTTGTTTAGAATTATTAATAACGAATAATTCTTAATTGATAATAATTAATTAATTATTATTAATAATTAATTAATTAATTATTATTAATAATAATTATTAATAACTCATTCTATAAAAAATTAATAATATTTCAGCTCAAGGCCCCCAACAAGCCATGAGATCACCAGCTGGTATGTTTTTATCCAAATATTTTTATTTTATTTTAATATGTAAAAATTTTTTCCATTTTTATAAATTTTCACTTAAAATTTTTTTTTTCAATTAAATTTTGATTATTTTTGGATTTGTGAAAAATAAAGCAATTTATATTTATTTTTCTCTTAGCTCATGGAGCAGTGAAGATGTTGTGGGATCTCTTAGGAAAAGTAGTTGACAACTTCGACATAATATAAAAAGTTTCAAGTCATCAAATATCTATTGAAATTGATTTAAAAAACAAAACAAAAAAATATATTTCAATAATCGTATGGCAATGTGAAATTTTGTAATTGTAAAAAAATTGGAATTATTATTATTGCTTTGTAACAATTCGTCATGAATAAATATCATCTGAAACAAAATTAATTCCACCATTGTCATTTTTATAATCTCTTTTTAATAAATTTCGATCAAAAAATTTTTTAATTACAGCACCCCTATAGTAAAACTCATCATCATTATAATCCTTAGAGGATATTGAACCCTCTATATGTCAGTTATTGCTTATATTTATTCGTCCAACTTGTCAGTGTATAGGAAAACCCTGTTTACTCGAGATAATACCAACGGTTTGTTTACAGACGTTACTCTACTTATCCTATGTAATTGGCAAACAAGTTTCTCAAGAAAGCGTCGATTCGTTTGCACAATAAAATGAAGAAGAAGAAGAAGAAGAAGAAGAAGAAGAAGAAAAAGAACGATAGTGGATAGTGTCTTTGAGAGAAAAGTGACGGAACCAAGTGAATATTGGCCATCCTCAGAACTACGCTACATCATTAAAACTTTTAAATTGCATAAGAATGGTTTTCGAACTTGTGGCAATGATATGCTATATCGACTGGAAATTTCTCTCTAAAAGGAGAATGTCAGAATCTATTTTCTAAATCGAAAAAATTTCATTAAACACGCATTTTTAACATGGTCCCTAATAGAAAATCTTCCTCAATTTAAACCGGGAATTAAAATTTTTCCATAGAATTTCAAAACTAAAAATTCCACTTAAAAATTCGCTCAATTTTTCACTAGTTGGTAAATTTCACGCAGTGGATAAGAGTAATTGTTAAACTCCATTCAAAATGCCAGCATCCGTGATATTCTCTAACGAGAGTGTCTTGTGTTGTAATCTGCCACCGCTACATAACTATATATATTCATACAAAATGTCCTCAGAATTAAGAGATGTCTCAGGGTCCGCATTTCTCAAGTCTAAGACAAGTTTATATGCCCCAATTAGCTCCTTCAAAAGTATTAAGCGGAGGCGACTCTCCATATTACCAGGAACTTTAATTTACAAAAATCTTTTAACTAGATTTACAATCTTTCTGCGGAAATAGTAATACGAAAAGTAGAAAAAAAATGAATTAGGTACTTTTAAAAGATTTTTCCTTTGTCAAGTGGAAAATGAATTTCCAGATAAGAAGCATCTAGAGTTAAAATAGATCTGTTAAAAATTATATTAAAATGAAAGAACGAACGAGGCAATATTTATAAAATTATACACGGTTAGATAAAAGAAACTTTTTTCATAAAAAAATAAGGTTCTTCTAAATGTCGCATTTGCTCGTTTTTCCATCATTAAAAAACTTACAATCTCTGAATTCTCTGACATGAAAACGGTTTGAGGCGAGTGTCCATAAAGCGATAAATCCACTCGTTTTAAAAGAGTAATGCATATTTTTATAACTTGTCCGGCATTTTCATATTCCATTCGCCCATTCAGTCGGCCATATGTCTCTTAAAAACGAAAATTTTCTCTGTAAAAGTAACACTAAAAGAGAAATCTTCTCTAAACTTTTTTTTTATTAACTTTTCAAACCTTTAATTTAAAATTTCAAACTATCGCAACGTGAAAAGTCAAATTTTTATCTTTTAATCAAATTTCAGAGAATTAAAAATTTTCTCAATTTGAAAATCAAAGATAAAAAATCGAATTATTCAGAACGTAATATTACCAAGTATATGGTAATATGGCTTTTTGGATTAAGGCATCAACGAAATATGTAATTTCCTCGCAAAGTATAGAAATTCATAAGCATTGTCAATAAATCTCTCATTAGGAGTTTTGAATCCCCTTGAGAAAGTTGTCTTAAGCACTTCAAGTGTTCCATCGTTTGTGAAACATTGAGTTCAGACGTCGAAACTTGGACGAGAGATCGGGAGTAAGTGCTTTTGCAAAACTAACGTAGATGCAAAACTACCAACAAGTTTCAAGTATTTCATACAGAAACTGGGATATATATTTATGCTATTCTATCGTGAAATGCTACAAGAAAATTTCATACATTTATTAGTACATAATTCGCTAGAAAAATCTTCACTAATAACTCTTGTAACTTTCTTCTTTTTTTTGTACCATTTCTTTTCTCGTCTATATGCATTTCGCAGCTATATATCATATACAGAAATGTATACGCTATGCCTCAATTTACAGACTTTTGTGAAGAAGAAACTTGCTTAGCTGGATATATAACGACCATCAAGTTATATCAGGCTTTTCAGACGCGATCGAATTCGCTTCTGATTAAACCGTGAACCTCGAGAATACAAGATGGAAGCGTGTACCTCTCTGAATTGCAAGTATCCACCCTTTGCAGATGCTTGTTCTCTATTTCACTTCCACTCCCCTACCCCCCAACCCTACATTTCTTGAGAAAACCTCGAACGAATCAGCAACCTCTTTGATTTTCGATGAAAGTATATACTTTCAAAAGAGAGGCATAACTTTCCTGAAACTGAGAGAAAAAAAAACAACAACAACTCCTGCAGAGATATAGCCTTCACGAAGTGGGTTTATTTTTACGAAGCACACAACCGCGGATTATAATGCATAGCAACACTCTCTCGTTCTACTTTAGAAGTAAGAAGCCGATTCCTAATAAAACTTTGCGAACGTATTATGGAGAGGGGGCTCGAAAATAACGGAGGTGTGCTTTTATGGCGTCGCTTTTATGTCTTTTTAACTCGTACCAACTTTTTTGTTCTGGCGCCTGCAGAAAATTATGCTCTCTTTAAGGATCTTTTGTTTCACCATAATACTCCTCAATGATACTCTTTTCTTGTCATGAGGAAGTTAAAAAAAAGAGGAAAGAAGAAGAAGAACGAGCGAGATGAAAATACTTCACGAGGACATTAAAAATACCAGAGAAAATAAAAAATAAAATAAACAATTGCGGTGAAATTCATTCTATGTGACAGTTTTTTATATTATTTATATATATCGAGTGAGAATTAATTAACAACCATATTGATTATTATAACCAAAAAACAATTGAAACCAATTTGTCAGATCAGATCGACGAGATTAATTTCCATTATTTTTTATATATTTCAATTCATCTCGTTTGTGAGTAAACGTTTTTCTCCCCATCTGTCAGACAATTACAGAAATTGTAATGGCGCGAAATTTCAATTCAATTAAGCAGGAGAATAAAGTAAAAATAAGTTAATTTAAATTTCGCGCCATTGTAACTCTCTAACTGTCAGACAGATGGCAAGAAAACTCATTACTCATAAATGAGTCGGACTTGTTGGAGTATAAGAATCAGTGGCTCGTATTTTTCAGTTCTCACCTGGGCTCTAGAAATTAGGAATAAATTATACTGAATTTTATTTTTATAAAAATTTACGACATATAAGAATTTAAAAACAAATAAAATTTTCGCTTCTGTTATACCCTAAATAATATTATATTTATTAATAATATTAATAAATATTAATAAATATTAATAAATATTAATAATATTAATAATATTATAGTTATACCCACACTTACACACAAAACGAAAATTAAAAAGAAATTAACAAATAAAGAAGATCAAAAATTAAACATAATTATATAATAAAACAAAAAATTAACAAATTAAAAATAAAAGAACAATTAAAATAATCAAACAAATAAAGAAAGAAAAATAAATAATACAAAGTTTCCTCCCTGAATAAATGAAAGCAATTTTCCCAATTCAGTAATATTTGAATAGCATATTTTTCGCTCATAAAAAAATTTCGTTTGGAGTGAAAAATAGAAGCATATATATAAAATTATAAGCGTTGGCTGGACGATTGTCGTGTAATATGTAACGGAGATCGACACTGTAATCTGTATATTTCAGGAAGAGCCAGAAATTGCAATTCGGGTTAGACGATAAGTCGGGAGAGAGGATATAATCATCGGTAAATGGAGGACGTTGAAGTACGCAACGTTTATCATAAACGAAAAATTTTTTTTTATAATATTCCTAAAATGACTTAACATATAACCAAAATTACTTAAATATACATATATCATATATTATTTCCATAAAAAACCAAAAAAAAAAAAAATTATTGCCATTTTTTGAGTTGAAATCCAAAAAATACAATTTCCGAGAAAAAAAATTTGTTATTTCCAAACTAAAAGCGAGACCAAACTTTTTATTGCTGATTCTTTTTTATTAGGATAATATTAAGTTCCAAAAAAAGTTTTATCAAAATTGATGCCCCGGAACATTGCCATTTTTTGAGTTGAAATTCAAAAAAATACAAATTTATCAAAAAAAAATTTGTTATTTCCAAACTAAAAGCGAGACCAAATTTTTTATTAATGATTCTTGTTTATAAGGATAATATTAAGTTCTAAAAAAAGTTTTATCAAAATTGATGCCCCGGAACATTGCCATTTTTTGAGTTGAAATCCAAAAAAATACAATTTTACGAGAAAAAAAATTTGTTATTTCCAAACTAAAAGCGAGACCAAATTTTTTATTGATGATTATTGTTTATGACAATAATATTAAGTTCCAAAAAAAGTTTTATCAAAATTGATGTCCCGGAACATTGCCATTTTTTGAGTTGAAATCCAAAAAAATACAAATTTATCAAAAAAAAAATTTGTTATTTTCAAACTAAAAGCGAGACCAAATTTTTTATTGCTGATTCTTGTTTATTAGAATAATATTAAGTTCCAAAAAAAGTTTTATCAAATTGATGCCCCGGAACATTGCCATTTTTTGAGTTGAAATCCAAAAAAATACAATTTTACGAGAAAAAAAATTTGTTATTTCCAAACTAAAAGCGAGACCAAATTTTTTATTGATGATTATTGTTTATTAGGATAATATTAAGTTACAAAAAAAGTTTTATCAAAATTCATGCCCCGGAACATTGCCATTTTTTGAGTTGAAATCCAAAAAAATACAATTTTACGAGAAAAAAAATTTGTTATTTCTAAACTAAAAGCGAGACCAAATTTTTTATTGTTGATTCTTGTTTATTAGGATAATATTAAGTTCCAAAAAAAGTTTTATCAAAATTCATGCCCCGGAACATTGCCATTTTTTGAGTTGAAATCCAAAAAAATACAAATTTACGAGAAAAAAAATTTGTTATTTCTAAACTAAAAGCGAGACCAAATTTTTTATTGTTGATTCTTGTTTATTAGGATAATATTAAGTTCCAAAAAAAGTTTTATCAAAATTGATGCCCCGGAACATTGCCATTTTTTGAGTTGAAATCTAAAAAAGTACAAATTTACGAGAAAGAAATTTGTTATTTACAAA
>JUFY01014171.1:0-12495 GCA_001855655.1 Leptopilina clavipes
AACTAATAAATATTAAATTATTAATTATTATCTAGTTAGCAACTAATTATTAATTAACTAGTTACTAAGTAATTAATTATTAACTAATTTTTAACTAATTAATTAAATGTCGCCTTTCAATTTTATCTAACTAATCATCCAGATGTGAGATAATTTTCCGTAAATTGCACTTGGAGTTTTTTTTTCTAGAAAAATATAAGTTACATGGTAAATTGTGTGTAAAAAATGAACGTTGCTCTCATTGCTGATCATATATAGCTGACACAAGCTCACCTACTACTTTTATCTGCATGGATATTCTGAGTGTGGTATACAAGCGTAACAACTACTGACTCTGCAAATATCGCGGTCCCCACGGGAACATTGCAATGCAGGCGACCTGACCTAGATTCGAATGTGGGACGAAATTTTCGGACAAAGAGGAAATAATCATTGAACCGAGGCATATGCATATAGAAATCATATTAAAAATCTGTTTGAAAAAAAAAAAATTTCGACAACGTCAGCATGAAAAAAAATTTGATTCTTGTAATCATGAAAAGGGGAAAAATTAATTGTTCTGGACCTGTTTCAACCAGATTTGGAGTTCCCCAGTTTGGCCCCGATCGGGGCCGGGTCGTAATTTTTCCACGGACAGTTTGATTAATAGATTTTCAATTGTTTGAAATAAACCTAACGTGGTTCATTTGCGGTATATTGTAAACTGGCAAGGTATGAATTTATAGGTTCCAAAGTGTAAAATACGACTGTTGACATGGCCCAATATTGGGCCGGTAATGTCAGACGAAATACGTCAAAGTTACTCGTCCAGCACTGGCTTTCAAAATGTTCAAAAATCCATAATGAAATATATTATCAATTCATGAGAATAGCAGTAACTTGGCTTTTCACTTCGGCAATACTGGGTCAATATTGGCTGTTCCATGGATCAGTAATGGCAAATTAACAACCAACATTTTGAATCTATAATAAAAAATTAATATTATCAATGCAGGAGAACAGTAGTAGTAACTACTGTAGTCGTAACAGTAATAGTAACACTGTAACTCGGATTTTTAGTTCGTCAATACTGGCTCAATATTGGCTGCCAAGATTGGGCCACTAATGGCCCAATACAGGATTTTCAAATCTGTAGTAAAAAATTACCAAACCTGGTGAATAATTGTAATGGAGATTTGTATTTTGTAGTTAGCTGTAGCTCGGATTTTTAGTTCGTCAATACTGGCTCAATATCGGCTGCCAAGATTGGATAACTAATGGCCACTAATACAGAACTTTCAAATCTGTAGTAAAAAATTACCAAATCTGGTGAATAATTGTAATGGAGATTTGTATTTTGTCAATAGGGAACCGCAGAACTGCGATACGCCATCTGGTGTCGACCCCGTTGTGTCAGCCATTTTTCGTTCTGTCTCTCTTTTAACAAATGTTCAAGAAAGAGATAGAAAACCAAGATGTCTGACACAACGGGGTCAATTTACCCATAATTCCCTATGATTTCAGATCCCTATAATGGGTAAATATTGGCAGCCAATATTAGGCCATTAATTGTTTCCAATTCTCTGTTACTGATCGCTAACTTAACTCTCCGACAATTAGACCAATAGTCGGCGTCAACTTTTGCCCCTAACCTTGCCAGTTTTGAGCCGTGTTAAATTCCACACTTATGTTATTTTCGAACATTCCATAAACGAATACAATTTGCGATATTCGAATATATAATCCTCAAAATGTCCTCGTCAATAACTCACGTACCTTAAGCTTCGTCGAATCGAATCCAGAACCATTTCTCTTGATCACATATAGATATACATGTATGCATCTAATATTGTACCGAGTGCAACCAAACTTACAGAATTCTATATATGCCTTGGTTTGCCTGAATGCAATGTACTTTACATACTAAACTACTTGGAAAAGGCATAAACTTGTCTATTTAAATAAAATTATATCCCCAAGAAACAAGTACACACTAGACGCATCAAAAGCACCACATTCCGGATGCAATAATTCACCAGTTATAACGGAATCACATAATATATACAATATAGATTTAATCGACTGCGGAAAATTTGTCCAAGAAATATTGCAACATTTGCGAAGAAAAATATTTCCAATAGAAGAACAAAGAAAAACGAATCATTTACGAATGTTACACTATATATTAAATATTTATAACAGATATGATAAATTGTGGAATAAATTGCGAATTTTGAAACAGCAAAATTTTCCAACCCTATACATACATATTGAGTGTCATAAAATTTATTTTGACATTTGAATATTGACAGACAATTTGATGCGGAAAATGCCTCTTTGTTGGAAATTTTTATGACAACATATATATTCAATTGACACAACTCACATTGTTCATCTTTGATTGACGTGATCCCTGTGTTGTTGTGAAAAGCACCCTTCATATTCACCGATATACCTAGATATATATATGTATACCGATTTCAGAATTGTACGAGGCAGTTATGACCCTCTATAATTTTTGTCCCCATCCTCTCTCTTTCTTCCTCTCTAGCTCGCGAGATAGAGATGCTTTCATTTATATTGTCAAAACACTATACGCGAGAAAAAAATCTTTATCCCTATACATATTTTACAACCAACTTTTTTCATCACCTTCTTTTTTTTATCCAACTATTTTACATATTTTTATTTCTCCTCATCATTTTCTATTCCATAACCTATGATTTATTCTACTATGAATATTAAATTACAACACATTTTATTATTATAATTTTAAAGTTATGTTTGCCTTTTAAACTGTAATATTCGGTCTTAACTTTAAAGTAATTTCTGCCTTTTTGACCTGGGCTTTAAAATTAGGTCTATATTTAGCATAACTCTATATCAAAGGACAAACATAACATCAAAATTAGGTCAATATTTAGCATAACTCTATATCAAAGGTCGAACATAACATCAAAATGAGGTTCATTTTTAGCATAACTCTAGGTGATTCTTTCATGTATTTTTTTTTATTATTATATTAATATTACTAGGGGGGCTTTCGCGCGCCTACCCCCTATTAAATTTTTCGTTATATTTGGAACTAAGTAACTATATTTAAGACAATTGATATTATTATATTATTATTTAATTTTTATTGTTTTACTGAAGAGATATTCCTGTGATATTGAGGGAATATTCCTATGATATGGACCTAATTTTGAGGCCTCTTCACCTAGAGTTATGCTGAAAATGAACCTCATTTTGAGGTTATGTTCGTCCCTTGATATAGAGTTATGCTAAATATAGACCTAATTTTAAAGCCCAGGTCAAAAAGGCAGAAATTACTTCAAAGTTAAGACCGAATATTACAGTTTAAAAGGCAAACATAACTTCAAAATTTAGGTCGAAGACACATGTCCGTAGGTAAAATTTTAAAGTCGCGAAAGGCAAGCACCTAAATTTAGGTCAGAATCACAGGTCAGTAAGTGGAAATCACTTCAAATTTTATGTCAAAATTACCAGTGAAAAGACTAACATAAAATAATAATTTAGGTCAAAGGCACAGCTCAGTATGCGAACGTAAAACTACAAATTTAGGTCAAAGATTAATAGGAGAAATTTACCGGTCAAAAATAAAACGTATTTGAGGACCTCAAATAATAATATTTGAGGTCAAAAGTATAAGTCAATAAGCTGATATGATTTTAAAGTTTAGGTCAAATATTAAGGTTAAAAAGAGAGAACAAAATAAAAATTTAGCTCAATGAGAGAGAAATTAATAGAAGAAACTTACTGGTCAAAGGGAAACATAAATTCAAAATTTAGGTCAAAGGCACAAATTATTATTCTATTAGGTATAAGGAAGACGAAAATAATTATAACAATCTAAAAACACAATTTGCAGGTCAAAATTTAGGACCAAATATAAGGACAAAGGCATAATTTAGGTAACACGTTATAGGTCAAAGTGAAAAAATAAACAGAGAATTTAGGTCAAAAGTGACATGTTGAAAAAATGTTGATGTTTATTTGTACATATAGAGACAGTAAAAAGTGCAAGAGAGAGAAAGAGAATTTTAAAAGGAATTCAATGAAGTATTAATGGTTCAGGGAGTCAATTACGCCAAAAGCGGTCCTCGAAGCTGCACGTGGAGACAATAATTTAGCGGAGCAACAATAAATTTCAAGTTAAAATCCGACCGGAAGGGATTTACTTCGTGGGATACCAGGTCCTTACCGCTTCCGTTTTCCGAATACCCACACGTATATATACGTATTGTCGACAGGGCTTGTGGATTCATACTATAAATAAGGAATATATTCCATTTGAATCGCATTCTCTCTTTTATTAAAGAATTCTCAATTTTTTTTTAAATACATATTATATCAGCATTCTACTTTATTAAATTTAAAAAAAGGCCTAACTTCTAGAAAAACACTGTATAAACCAATTTTTTAAATTCCTATCCATGGAAAGTGGATTTTAAGGTCAAAAATTTTGACAAGGTGGGAATTTTTTACATTTTTTTTTTTATACTTTTGGTAACAGTAGTCATGGAAATTTATGGTTAGACAAACCTGAATACTGGTAAAATAAGTGAAAGTAGGTTGCAGTTACGTAACGTAACGTTATATAATTTAAAAATAAGAATCGTTAAGTCGCAGTCTAAGAGGTGAACATAACCTCCAAATTTAGGTCAAAGTCACAGTTTAAGAGAAGAAATAGAAATTTAGGTCAATTTTAATCGATAGAAATTTTCTAATTTAGATCAAAGGTCAAAGTCAGAAATATCATTACTAAGACTTATCAATATCGTTACCGCAAAGTTAAGGTCAAATATTGCAGGTTAAATGTCGAAATAACCTCCATGTTCAGGTGAAATATTACAGGTAAATAGGCGATAGTCTGCCTTGAAAATTCTCTTAATGATCCTACATAGAATTTAATAAATAAATAATTCAATGAAGAAATTTAAACAGTCGGGGTTAATGTTTTGATAAGTAATGAATGAGCTAAAAAATGCAAAAGATGGAGAATGAGAGAGAGAGAATATGGGAGGGTGTATAATTATCATAAGAAATTATGAACTGATTTATAATAATGTAGAAGACAAAATTGTTCGTGTCCCAATTTACTACTTCATTTCAATAACATTACTATACCTCCGTCAAAAATAAATATATCCCCTTTCAATGCCTCTCATTAAAACATTTTGTCTATATATATATATATATATTTATTTATTTATTCCTGTATGGAAAAATATTTCGAAATAAAAATTATTTTTCAGTAATAATTTTCTTTTTCATATTCACAATAATTTTAATTAAATACAACACGAATTCGATATTTAGAAGAAAAAAACATCAAATATTTCAATTTTTTATGTGAATAATGTATAATGAAACAAATTAAAACTTCCTTTCAGCTGTTGAATATATATGCTTTCAAAGTTTTTAATTACAGTTATATGTACACATAAATTCGGGTTTTTTTAAAAATAAAATTATTGTTCTGTATCGCTTGCTGCTTAGTGTCCTTTGGGACAAAGTTTGCGGTCATGGAGCCACAAGTTTAACACACTCAACCCAAACAGATGTTTGTGGTTTCACATAGTCGATTAAATCCCAAGACCACTTCAGTAAACACATTTCTACGTATAGATTTTTATTTTGCAAAAAAAAAATTCATCAAAAATAAAAAAAAAACAAATTTTTTTAATCTGTGATAATAAAAACCATATCCAAAATTCATGTCAAAGAAAAATTCCTCTTTTGCTTTTAAAAACATTCTTTTTACATAAAACAAGTCTCTAAATAAAAAATAAATATTAAATAAATAAATGAAATTAAAAAATCTACAAAAAAAATAGCGAAAACGGAAAGTGAACACTAGATATTTCATCGGTATTTAAATGATGATTTCAGTTGAAATTTCATATCGGTAGTATAAGTAGTATAAGTCAGTTTTTAGTCTGACATAATTTAAATACTTATCAAAACTTGGTCTCAGTAGAAACAGTCTTTTTAAGTCAGAGAAAACGACAAATTTTAAAATATCAGTGGTATAAGTCAGCCTTCAGTCGGACATAAAGTTAAATCTCGTTTTCAGTAGTAGAAGTCGATCTCTAATCAAACATAATAAGTGTCAAATTTCGTCAAAGTAGTAAAAGTACGTTTAAGTCAAACAAAACGACTAATTTGAAAAATATCAGTAGTATAAGTCAGTATTTTTTCAGACTCACTTGAAATTTTCTTGTCAGTAGTAAAAGTAGCTTTAAATTAAATCAGACAAAAAATGACCAATTTTAAATATCAATGGTATAAGTCAGTCTTTAGTCAGACATAAAGTTAAATCTTCTTTTCAGTAGTCACTCTGCAGTAAGACATAATAAGTGTAAAATTTCGTCAAAGTAGTAAAAGTACGTTTAAGTCAGACAAAACGACTAATTTGAAAAAATTCAGTAGTATAAGTCAGTCTTCAGTCAGACATAAAGTAAAATCTTCTTTTCAGTAGTATAAGTCAGTCATAAGTCAGACATAAAGTTAAATTTTATTTTCAGTAGTATAAGTCAGTCATAAGTCAGACGTAAAGTTAAACCTGCTTTTCAGTAGTATAAGTCAGTCTTCAGTCAGACATAAAGTAAAATCTTCTTTTCAGTAGTATAAGTCAGTCATAAGTCAGACATAAAGTTAAATTTTATTTTCAGTAGTATAAGTCAGTCTTTAGTCAGACATAAAGTAAAATCTTCTTTTCAGTGGTATAAGTCAGTCATAAGTCAGACATAAAGTTAAACCTGCTTTTCAGTAGTATAAGTCAGTCATAAGTCAGACATAAAGTTAACGACAGATTTGTAAATTATCAGTACCCGAAGTAAGTCAGAGTAAATTAAAAGTAGTAAAAGTAAATTAAAGTCATACAAAACGAACAATTTTGAAAAATATCAGTAGTATAAGTCAATATTCTGCCAGAATAACTTGAATTTTTCTTTTCAGTAGTAATAGTACGTTTAAGTCAGACAAAAAGAGTAATTTTAAATGTCAGTAGTTATCGTCAGTCTTCAGTCGGACGTAATAATTGAAATACTTAAAATCTTAGTATCAGTAGTGGCAGTTCGTTTAAGACAAAGAAAACTGTCAATTTTAAACAATTTTTAATATTAGTAGTAAAAATCAGTATTTAGTCAGAAACAGTAATTTAAGTACTCACCTTCGTCTCATTGTTAGTAGTAATAATAGTTCAATTATGTCAAACAAACGTTCAATTTTAAGTAATTTTGGATTTCAGTAGTATAAGTCAGTCATTAGTCACACATAATGTTATCCTTCATCTTCCAATGAAATTCCTTAGATATTCCGACGGAAACTGATCGGAAATATATCGAAAATTTGATGCAATTCCGACGGAAATTATCATCGGAATCTTGATAGAGTTTTTAGCGGAAACTTAATCTTTAATTAATGCTTTAATTTATAGCTAGTAAAAAACAATTTTTCCATTTTAAGAGTTTTTTTATCTAATTTTACATTTTCCCAAAATCTAATGTGTGCTAAAAAAAAGTGGATAACTGATTTTAAAATAAACGGGAATCTTCGATAAAAGAGAAATCTCATTATATTTTTCTTTTGAAATGAACCTTTAACGAATATCTTTTATAGTACATTTCTTGTGTATGGTTTTTTCATTGGAAAAAATAGTAATTTATAAATTTTCTAGAGCCGAAATCTAAATGATATTCTCTGCGAGAGAGAGAGAGAGGGCACTATTATACTCAATTGGATTTCCTTGAATTGAATGCCACACAGACCCCAAACTATCGCGCGCGTCCTTTTCTGTATAGAGAGCAAAAGCCTGTGTTATAGTTGGCGTCCCTCTCTCTCTCTTTCTCTTCTCACTTTAAAGCATAATCATTCCCTCCGCTCAGATTTGACCTGGTTTCTATGTCAGTTTTCATCCCCTTGATATGCTTGGCGACCCGAAATCTACGCTCCTGCTGTTAGCCAGGCTTAAATGATATATTATTGTGAAACTCTCGACTGCTTTGCAGTGTTTCCCCACATCCGATTTCTATGTTCAATGGAAATTAATTAACTATCGCATATTCGTGATTATATTTTTTGTTCTGTTTTTATATTCAATGAGACACTATGGGACTATTGTTTTTTAAAAAAAATTACGAGATAATGAATCCGTATTTTCAAAGCCAATATTTTTTTTGAAAATTATATGATCGAATTTCCATTTAATCAGAGTTTATTTTTATTTTTCATTTTATTGTCTGAAAAAATATCTGACCAAATTTCAAAATTAACGAATCAAATTATAACGAGATAAATAAATTAAAAATAAATAAATAAATTATTATTATGATATAATAATTATTATGATAAATAAATTATTTTCGTCAAATATTTGCATCGAAATGTTTTTATCGGTCGCGACTTAAAACGAAAAATAATATTACAAAATGTTTTCTTCTATTACATTATGAAAAAATGAAAAAATGTTTTTCTCCTGAGAAATTTTATATCCTAAATATAATGATCGAAATCACCTCGTTAACAATGTGTTCTCTGTGAAATGCGTTGCCATTATTTCATCATAAAATGTCGATTGTTCAATGAGCTGAGTTTAAAAGCTGAAGGCGTTCCATTAAAAGCGAAACATCAAGTCTCAGATTTTTTTTATATACTCTCGAGTTTAGAGAAAAAAAATTATCCAACAAATTTTACAAAATTCTCAATAATATTTTGCAATTTATTATTTATTTGCAAATAAATATTTAAGACACTTATTAATGACACACACAAAATTTTGTTTATTAAAATTAAATGCAACGCTCTTTTTAATTCAATTTTACCGCTTTTTTTTTTTTAAATACAAAATCAATTTACTGGGAAAATATATAAACTTTTGCGTCTTATTTCAATACAACAAAATTTTCTGTAAATTATTATCAAATAAATATTTATTTGTATCAAATAAATTTGATTTGAGTCTAATAAATTTGATTCAAATACTTTAATCATTATTTCACTTAGTTTTTTAATTTAAAATTTAAATAAAACATATTTGTTTCAAGTTAATATTTATTTTATAGTAGACAATTAATTGGTTATTTGAATCAAATAAATTTTTTTTTTCAGTATCAAATAATAAAAATTAAATATTTTATTAACTGAAAAATAAAAATTTATATCGAGATTAGCAAAATCAGGTAGTTAATTATTTTATTCTGTTAATTGGTAAATGCATAACGACGAAATTTTGAGAGGCAGAATGTAATTATTGTAAACAAAGCCAATCATACAGTTGCTTTGAATATTACACTTGCTTTACTTATTCCCGTTATGTTTGATCCGTTGATTGTTATTTGCGCAGCAATGTTTACACACCGCTTTCCATCATTAATTGACAGAAATTAAATGTCAATTTGTGAATAATACAAGGCATTGAAACCATAATTTAACCCTCAATTGCCATATTAAGTATCATTATTCTCTCTTTTTTTTAGAGAAAATAGATAAATATGCATGTATTAAAATGCAGGTATTAAAATGCAAAAATAGCATAAAAATGTCATAAATTGTAATTATTTTTTTACTGATTAAAAAATTATTTAACCCTCTATTGTTGCAAAACTTTATTTTTGACCTGTGAACCTACTTCCGTTTCATTTAGTAATTTTTGTCATTTAGAAGTAAAAGAAGTCAAATATAAGAAGAATCTAAATAAAAATGATATTTCCAGTACAATAAAAATCAAATAGAACCTTTTGACCCAATTTTTTCTAATAAATCAAATAAAAGATAATACTGACTCACCGTTTGATTCTCTCAAAATAGTATTCTCCAAGTCCTCTCCTACAAAAAAAAAAGAAAAAATATCC
Organism: Leptopilina clavipes; assembly: GCA_001855655.1. NCBI lineage: Eukaryota > Metazoa > Arthropoda > Insecta > Hymenoptera > Figitidae > Leptopilina > Leptopilina clavipes. The sequence continues at coordinate 9,855 of JUFY01014171.1, forward strand.
ATTAATTTCACAAATATGAATGACACTTTTGCAAATTTGCTTAATAGATATATAGAAATAGAAAAAATCGATTATCTAATAATAATTAAACAAAAACCGTAAATTGATAGGTACAATAAAGATTGATAATTTCAGAATTAACTTTAAAATAACATTAAAAATAATTTTTTAAAAATTCCAAAAATATATAATAATTTAAAACATTTCTTGAGAAATTGGTGAAAAATTTTTCCAAAAAGAATTTTGAAAATAAATAAATAAATTTTAATTTAAAAAAAATAAAAATTAAAAAATAAAAAATAAAAATTTATTAATTTATTATTTATTAATTAATTTAAAAAAATAACGAACCGATTAATTATTTTTCAAAACCAATTTCCGAACGAATTTTAATTATTATTTCGCATGGAACTTTTTCGCATTCAGAAATATTTATATTTTGGAAATAAACATCCAAATTAATTTCAAATTAATGAAATGCGGAAACTACTTTTCTGTCAAAGAGAAATTTTAAAAATGGAAAAATAATTTAAAAACTAAAGGACAATGAATAAAAAGAGATATATTGCTCCTTAAAATGTGAAACAGCTTTTTTGAATAAGTAAAAAAAAAAAAAGAACGAAGAAAAAACAAAGAAAAATATTCATAACAGTGAGGAATTGTTTCAATAGTTGAAACTCGTATTAAAATTGTGTCACGCGGAAATTGGCGGATCGTGAAAATGGAAAAGTTATGAGGTCAGGACAAAAGGTTAGGCAGAGAGACGAATTGTTGACATAAAAATATACTTGCCACCCCCTATTGTGGCAAAACTTTATTTTCGACCTGTGAACCTACTTCCGTTGAGAAAGAGAAAGGAAGATGGGGGGAGAAAGAGAGAGAGAGAGAGAGAGAGAGCACGTATTACGCGTACTGTGCTATAGGTTTATACCTTGTGCACGACAAACTTTACCGTAATCCGTTACGATCGGATTATCAGGCACAACGTGCACGGAATATTCGTGACCGGAAAGGTGAAAAGGACATCTTTCTTCCCTCCCGATTGCGGAATTACATTCTCGTAAATTCCCAAAGAAACTTTTTTTCGAAATCTCTTAATATATATATATTAAGAGATTTCGAAAAAATGTTTATAAATTAATATGAGAAGAATAGAGACGACCCTAATCTAAGGCTTACATTAGAATGATAATAATAATTATTTTTAGATTAACAAAAATAATAATAATTGTATATAATAGAATATAATAATTTATTATTATTAATAGTTAGATTTTAGTCTGACTAAAAGAGACGTTTACTACTACTTTTAAAACAACAAATTTTGAACCATTTTTCGTCTGACTGCGATTTACTTTTGCTACTGAATTTAGATAAAAAGTTGAAAAAAGTGAAACCAAACCAAACATAACGTAAGATATAAAGTCTTATTTAATATTATTGAAAACTATTACACTGAAAAAAAATTTATTTGATTCAAATAATGAATTACTTGACTATTATCAAATAAATATTTATTTGTATCAAATAAATTTTATTTGAGTCAATTTAATGATATTTGATTCAAATACAGAAATTATTGATTCAATTACAGTTTATTTGATTTAAATAAAAATATTTGGTTCAAGAAAATATTTATTTGATAATAGACAAGTAATCGGATATTTGAATCAAATAAATTTTTTTTTTCAGTGTAGGGGAGACCGGGGCAAGTTGGGCCGATTTTGACAAAATGTAAGAAATAAGTTGTAAAATAACAGCTATTTTTTTTTATTTATGGACTATCTAGTGCAGAATTTTATGTAGTTTTTGAATATGTTTTTCATTTTTTATAATTTTCAATAGTTTTTTATTAACATTTGGTTTTTCACAAAAAAGCGACGCGGCTCAACCCGCCCCGCCGTGGGGCGGGTTGGGCCGACGCTGGGGTCAGTTGGGCCGCTCAAAATCTTTACTTGTTTTAATTACAGCAAATGATTTTATGCATAAGAAGTAATAAAATTATTATCACATGTTATTTATTATTATTTATTAATCATGTATTAAAAACATTTGAAGGATTTTTTGAACAATCTTTGGATTTCTAGACATTTTGAAACTTTTATTCGGTATTAATAAAAATTCTTGAACTTAAATTCTATAATACTGTTAAATATTAGTATCTTAATGTAGTTTTCATAATAAATTTTCATATATTAATGTTCATTAACTGTAGAAAACGTAAAACTTTAAATATTTTATAAATCATTTTTAAGATGTATAAAATAAAAAACGCAACAATACTTAGGTACCTACTCTGAAACGGATTCTTAGGTCTTACAATTAACACATACGTAACTGACACTTTTTTTGTTCTTAACACATTTTAAGTGTGCCCAATTTTTGCAACTTATGCATTCGATCCATTTTTCTCTTGATTTCGAGTTGGAATAGCTATCAGAACAAACGAGACAATACCATTCTAATATATCTTCGCTCTCACTTACTTGATCTTGCAAAATTTTCCTTTTCGCTGGATTTTCACGACTTTTTTTACTTTTACACTGTCCTGTAGCATTTTTTTTCTTTCCTGTTTTTTTTGCTTTATTGCGTTTTTCCAGTTTTCTTTTTTTACTTTGGGCCTGTTCTTCAGCAAGAGCAT